>JAIFTH010000111.1:0-58198 GCA_019968535.1 Fragariocoptes setiger | reverse complement strand
ACACACACACACACACACACACACACACACACACACACACACACACACACGGACAACATTTTTACCTTATTCATTGTCTTACTTTTTGCTGTTGCCCATTTGCATGTCAATTGGAAAGAGTCGACTCACACTTAAGAATGAAGAACTAAAACTCATTAACACTAGCTCGTTGCTGTTTCATTTGGTCTTTCTATCGTTACGTTACGCTACTCTATGCTATGTTAATGTTACGTTTGGGCTGGCGCTGTGCGGCGAACAGGTGCTAAGAGTGGACCACAACACGCATGTTATGTAACACTGTTACTGGTTGTTAGACTGGTAGTAGAACAATGCCAACAACAAACAGAGTCAGCCCCGTAGTTTAGTTTGTAGTCGACAACAAAGTTGTTGTTTAATAAAAAAGAACGGAACGAGAAAGTTAGAACTCACTTGAGATTATGACGCGAGCAATTAGTGAGCTGTGCGTGCGTGTAAAAGAATGAAACTGTTGCAATTAGTTGTATGTCATCTGACATAGCAACGACAATAACAACAACATGTTACAAGCACGACTGTATTACGGCTCATTACACGCCCCAATGTTGCGAATTGTTGCAAACGAACGAACGGGCGAATTGTGCAATCGTTTTGCAGTCGTTGTCGCTTTGGATGTTTGAATGGATTTTGAACGCCCGCTTTCATTTGCTGCTGCGACGAAAGAATGAAATAGTAAAAATAACAAGAACAAGAACAAGAACACGAACACGAACAACAACGAAACTAGAGCACGCATTAATCTATAGGCTTTTTCCCTTCCTTTTTCATTTCATTCCCCCTCATGTCCTTCTGTTTGTTTGAATGCACGCACGCACGCACGTACACATTGCCCCACACTTAACTATTGAACGAACGCACAAATGAATGAATGAATATTGCTCGAACGAACGATTATTGCTCGCTAAACGATGAACGAATGAATGAACGAACGAACGAACGAACAAACGAACGAATGAACGCACGAACGAATAACTGACGATCGAATTACTGAATGATGACGAATTATGACGGCGCGCAGGCGCACTTCATATTATGGACATCATTCGGGTTCGCCGATGTCGCCTGGCGCGGCACCTGGCTCTGGCGGCTCGTTGGGCGTGCACGAGTTCGCGGCCTCACTCGGTTATGCGGCGCTCAATAGCAACGGCAACGGCACAACAAGCGACCTACGTTCGGCCCACAACAAATTGACGGAAGCCGGCAACAATCATCATCGAACGTGTGCCAGTGGGGCCCCAGTGTCGCCGGATGCGTCGTCGAGCTCACGCTCGAGCTCGCACTCTCACTCTCACTCAGCGACGGGCTCCGATGTGTCGGGTGCTTCGTCGCCCACACAAAATCATCACAACAACCATCCATACAGCAGCCACATGGCACACAACAATTACAACAGCAAGCAGCACAACACACAAATGTCCATGCCAGCTAATGATAACAACAATCTACAAGCACATCAACAGCAGCAACACCAACAACATATGCAACAAATGGCAGCGGCTCAAATGCAAGCGGCGCACATGATGCACCTGACGCAACGTGCTGCCATGACGCCTGGCGGCCCGCTTGACATGGACGCACTGTTGGCCAGTCGCTTTGGTGTCGATCAATTGAGTGCTGCCGTTCAGCAGCACCAGCAAGCCATGCACGCGACTAGTGCAGCCGCCGCAACAGGTCGACACGCGAATTTAGGGACACTGTGTGCTGCCGACGCCGCGTCACATGTGCGATTGTTAGACGTCAATATGAAACAGCAACAGTTTGTCTCGCCACTACTGGACACACATACATCAACTATCAATGCCAAACAACACAGCGACAACAATAACAGCAGCAGCAGCGGTAGCAACAACAACACCAACACCAATGGTTCGTTTGATCACACAAATGCAATGATCAATTGCTGTCAAATGTTGTTAGCTCAACAATTTGAGCGCCAACAGCAGCAACAGATGCTTGGCGTTCAACAACAACATTACACGCAACAGCAGCAGCAGCAACAACAACAACAACCAGGAGCATCGTCGGCTTAATCGATGCCGCTTGGCCCGCATGATCTCTCGCATCAAACACCAACTATTATTACACGCACATTGACTATGTGAATATGATTGCCCATTGCCAATTACAAGTTGCCAGGTGCCAACGTTGCGTCACTGCACACACACTCACACAGACTTGGCGCACTCGCTTGTCTCGCGTTTACTCGCTCGCTTGCTCGTTCTTTGGTCGTTTAGCCCCCCACCAATGTTAGCAGACGAAATCGGACGAAAAATTCGAGTTCAAACACAATCGACCTAAACCATCTACTCATGTCTCGTCCTCGTCTCTGGCGGCCAGATTGATTTCCGATTGTCGATTGCCAATCGCTGTTCGTTGATGAGGCGACCGGTCAATTAATGAGCACAATATAGTCCAATATAGTTACGCAACCTGTGTGTATGCCTTGTAGTTCACCAACAACTCTCCGACTTTATTTCATTAAGATTAAAACCAAAACAGCAAATGAGCATTTGATTTTTCTTCCACTTAGTTGAGCAAGCTTGAGCTGAACTTTCGGCCAGCATTTGGCTCCAATTAAGTTCCCTGATTAATTTCAAACATTACCAAGTGCAATTGCAACATCAATTCGACCAATGCAATTCAAGTCCAATGCACAACGATTGTGTGTATGCATCTGTGTCTGTGTGCTACTACTAGTATGTCGATGTCTGTCTGTCTATTGATGCAAAGTATTGCGCCGATTATGGCAACTATTGACGCCAACAGACTCTACGGTGAAAAGAAGAAGAAAAAAAGTAAGAACACGTGCAGTAACTCTCGCTCGTGCTGTTATATCCCTAGTTAATTGACCACCACACTGCTGGCAATTCACCATAGCTGGCTATAGTGAAAACTATAGAGTGATGTGTTTGACCGATCATTGTTGCGACTCTTTATCGAACATTAGCAGACCATTAGAAGAGCGGAAATTTAAATCATTGCAAATTGGAAGAAGAAAAAAATTGAGTGCAAAAGTAAACGTGATTGTGATTGTGCACGTAACGTGTTACCAACCACCTTTATAGAACAGACAAATCACGTAATCGCAGTTGATCGTTGATCGTTAATCGTAATCGCAGTTGTAGTTGTAGTTGTAATGGTTGGAGCACGATTTTGACGTCCATCGCGTCGCTGATTTGGGTCTAATTATTGGCCAATTTTCTGGTCACTCACAAGTTAGTTCTATTCCGATCGATGTCAGTGTTATTGTCTGTTTGATCCAGCTCAATGGTTTAGCCGGTTCGTCCGTCCGGTTCATCTCAGTTCAATTAGAGAGCTCACAAGTAGCATGTGCAATAGTACCAGCATGTGCGCCGACCTTGAGGCTATTTGAGCGCTGAGTACACACAAGTCCGATGAACAATGAACGAATCATCACGTGTAAGTGAGTGTGTGTAATTGAGCCATGCAATTAACTAATTGAATTTGTGCACTCACTCGCGCACAAACAAATCGTGTCATTTTTTTACAAGTTACTTGCTGCTATTACTTTTCGTGTTTTGTAGCACTAAATAGGCTCTTTAGTTTGGCTCAAGATAGTTTAGTTTAGTTTAGTTACTCGAATTCTGCTGCTCAACTGCAGCAAACTCGTGCAAACTTTAACAAAGTTAAAACATATTTTAAGTCAAAGTGCTTTTAACTTTCCACTCAGCTGCTTTGATTTCGTTTATAGGCTTATACGCCCATGATACAACATTGTTATCGTTACATACGATAACGATAGCAATCACGATAATAGAGGGCAAATGTATATAAAGAATAAAAGGTGACAGTGCACTGTCTGGGTAATTAGTCACTTGAGAAATAAAATAATGATAATAAGAAGCGAAGAGAAGAAGAAACACGCGTCGTATTGGCACGCGAAATGCAGGTAGCCACTAATCTCAAGTTGATTGATTGAGCCAGTCCGTGGTGTGCTTGCTCAAGTGTGTGTGTGTGTGCATTGTTATTATCGTCGGCATTATTATTATTATTATTGCTAATACAATTGCAATAACTATTATTATTATTATCATTGCAGTTGGAGTTTGAGTTGAAGTTAGAACAGCAGCACATTTAAAGCTCTCTTGTTCTGTTTGACTTTAGATCTTTTTCAAGCTTTTAGTTGCTTGAGCTGAGCGTTTAAGTTGAACAAACTAAAGCGAGTCGTTGGCCAGTGCGTTGTTTTAACTGTTTTCAGAAAGCTTTGTCGAATTTTCATCAAACCAACATCGACTCACATCTAATAATCAAATGAGCGAGCACAAGAGACACAAGAAATGACAAGAGAAAAGAGAAAGAAAAATTGCTCGCTATCAAAAGTAATGACCATTTTGGCAAATTACACGCTGCTGACACGCTGCTTTGCGTGTGTGTCACTGTGTGCGCTCACACTCAATCGATCAGGTGCAGTTGTAGTCGCAGTCGATCAGCTACACACCGACTGACTCATAACAGCCACTCAGCTAACAGGTGACGTTGGATGAGAACACTTCAATGCATTAACTAAACTCAGTGTTGGCAAGCGTTGGTTAATAGTCAATAGTCGATCGTAAGCTGCACAATTAGTTATTTTTGAACAACCACAAGTCGTAGTCTCACAACTCGTTTGCTTATGTTGTTTCTGCTGGCAACACGGCAACACTAACAATTGATTGCATAGATCATCGATCATTAGACTCGATAAAACAACAAATGTAACAACAAATCAAGCGCCGTTGGCGAGCTATATCGAGCTATATCACAGCAAATGATGTGAGCTTCAAGAGAGTGATGAAGTTGAGTGTAGGCCGCGGTTTGATTGTACTAATCGAGCTAACGAAGTGGCAGCAGGAGCAGCAACAGCCACCGCTTAAGCACTGTGATCGATCTTGGCAATATGATTCGACGCCTACGCCCATTAGCCGGCTTGTCTCACTGTACAGCTTCGACAGCGTCGAATCGACCAACACGAACGATATAGAAATATTGCCTGCAATAGGCAAGCAAGCTTTTTCAAAAAATCAATCAATCTCAGAGTGTCGAGCATTAAGTTTAGCTCACTAGCTCTAGTGTCAGTTCTTTCAGTAATTCTCACGCTACTAAAAATACGAGACGTTCAACTGACTAAAGAGCCGTGAGTGGTCACGATCTTGTTCAATTCGCTCGGTTCTGTTGCATCATTCTGTCTTAGTCTGTGTGCGTGTGCGTGTGTCTGTCCATGTTGGTCGTAAATAATCGTTTTGTTCGCCCAACACTTTTTTCCACTATTTAACCCAACAAGTTCGTTTTGTAAGTGTCTGTGAACGCAAATAATCTCACTCGACTCTATAAATGTGAGAACAATTGAATGAATCAATTGTCATTGTCTACAGCACACACTTGAACTCATCTCATTGATGGTTGTCTTTTCTCTACTTGTCTGACTTCTTGTCTTTGTTATGTGCGTGCGTGTCTATCATCAAATGATGCCATCATCTCATTGATGATCAAACGACATTGACATCAAACGAACAAACGAACGAAAGAATGGACGAATGGACAGACGGGCGGACAAGTGAGCTTGCGAATGATGAAAACGAACGATAAGCTCAAAGGAATTGAAAAATAAATGACCGGCAAAAGATCAATCAAACAGAGCAGAACAGGAGAACACAAAACTGGCTGCTTGTCTTCTAGCTAAAAGATTCTCTTCTTTTATAAATATAAAGCTGTCCTCCAGCAATAGAAAGACACGTTAGGTCAATAGAGAGAACAAAAATCAATAAAATGATGAGCTAAAAAGGCGAGTTGAGATTATTTTTAGCTCGCGCGTCATTGTTGCTCCTGCCGTTCTGTTCCGTTCCGTTTTGTTATTGCCTGCCTGCCTGGTGAGCGGCTCGATCTTTGATTGTCAGACATGGTCGATTCCTACTAAGCTACAGCTCGATTTTAAGGCTTATTATAGGCAATTATGATTGCACTTCAGCGCAGCTATAAGCTTCTAGCGCAATGGTGCACTGTTTAACTGAATGCTTGTTGCTGTGAATGTTTGAGTGAATCATGTAACAAGCAACTGTGAGCTCTTACGACATTCACTCGTGACTCCACTCGACGTCTCAACGTTGAGACGTGTGAGATATTACGCTGATAAAGAGAGTCGAGCGAGCAAGCGCATTCATTGACGGCGATTTTCCACAAATCGCTCACAAGCTCATGATCGTCACATCATTGATTGCATATTTTAACATGCAATTGCGCAACACAAGCGCTACTACAAGGTTGTGTCTATTTGTCTGCCTCTGTGTGCGTGTGTGTCAGTGTGGACCACGATTGTGATAGCAATTCATTCATTCGGTAGATTGCAATCATCATGGAATAAGCTGGATGGGAATGAAATGAAAATAGCGCCAACATATGAGCATTCTTAACACGACCTACGACGGCTTTTAGTCGTGTCATTGGCAGTCGATTGGCAACGATGGCAATGATGGCTGCAGTGATGGCAATAAAAATGATGATGCCATTAGACAACTAACTAATGCACTATTGCTAATTGTCAAGTGCCGAAAACGAAATAACAAGCCAGCATTGTATTTTGTTGTCGCTGACTGACAACAGCGTCGATTGGATCATGTGGCCTCTTGCGTGGCCGGCGTCTGAGTCGTCGTCGTGAGCCAATGCAGAAACTAGCAGCGAGAAGATAAACGTCCTTGAAGTTGCAATTGAGACTTTAATGTAATCAATGTTGCAAATTAATACTTTACGACATTCTTCTTTTTTCCTCCTTCTTCTCGTTTGCTGTTTGCCTAATTGACTCACTTGCAGTGCAGCGACTTGTGTGCACCAACTAACTAGAGATATATTAGTTGTCAACATTATCACTGTAGCATCGAGCACGTAAAAACAAATAGCAACAAATTGCCTACAACTAACACTTGTTTCTGTTCCATTTTTTTCACAACTAATCGTCGAAATGTGTCTCATAATTGAATGAATGAATTAATGAATGGATGTTTCATGGTCGCGAATCAACGTGCAGCCGTCAGACGGCCGAAGAGCAAGAGACTGAGCGGCAACATGCGAATCGTCTGATGATATCATTGCAGTCAGAGTTTGCGTCCAAAGGTCCGGCCGGCGCACTGTTTGGTGGTGCACCGCCGCCACCACCGCCACCACTACCGCCACAAGCTCCAACAGCAACAGAAGGATCGTCGTCTTCATCGTCTTCGTCGCTCGACAACCCAACAAAGAGTCACACGCACCTGTTGCATGCGCCGTCTGGGCCGTTCGTAGGAGGCCCTGGTTCGGCAGCAGCCGCAGCGGCGGCCGCAGCCGTCGCGGCAATGGCTCAATTGCATCATCATCCACAGCAGCAGCAGCAGCAGCATCAACAACAACAACAACATTTGCAACATCAATACGATCAACATCGACAAGCACTCAATTCGTTCCTTGCGTCAAGCTTGACACCTGATTCAATGAGCCTTGCAGCACAAACAATGCACGCCCAACACCAACAACAACCAGCAACAACGCCGTGGCCAACAACAGCATCTGTAATGACGCGCGCACTGCCTGCCATGTCAACGGTGCCAACGCCAACAATTCCGATGCCAATGTCAACGATGACACTGGCCGCGTCGACAGTCGTCAGGCCGGATTCATCGACGAGTTGCAACTCAAGCGACACCTGATTGGCCATTAAATCATTCAAGAAGAGAAAGAAGAAGGAGAAGAAGAAAATATTGTGTGCAATTTTACACTGCGCTGCAACTTATGTTGTGCACCAATAAACTATCACTAGCTTTACACAACAACTAAACTCTTATGACACCCGCTTTACAGCTGCGTCATGTTTCACGACTCATGAACCTGTTGTCACTAGTTGATTTTACAATGCGACAGCAACAGGTCCAATTTCAACGAACTAGCTTATAAATAATAAGTCTCTCACTGTACTGTGTAATGAACTACGTATTGTAAACTGTACTGGAAATGTTGTTCGTCAATGAATGAATGAGCGTCAATAATTGAATGAGATTGAGACCGAGATTGAAATTGAGATCTTCTCAATTTGTCTCTTGCTTGCCTCTGTCTCAATAAGTTTTCTCACTCAATCTTATGTAATGCCTTATATGCAGACATGCACACAAGCCTTTAACTACCAGATCGGGCCAACTAAGTGCCAGTTATGCCAAGTAACTGGTTTGAGTTAAACGCGTCACTTCATGGTGTAAAGACATTACGTGTATTTAAGCATCATTACAAGAACATGGATCATTCTCATTTCGTTGTTGTTGCTCGCTTAAGTGGTAAAGTCAGGTGTCATTCTCTCAAGTCTACAAAGAAAATGACTCACATTTCGTTCCTATTTGTTCAATTCCCACTGTCTGATGGAAAAAAACACATCTTTCTGAGTCTGATTCTGAGTCTGAGTCTGCAGCCATTAGTTGGATTGGTCAGCCTGCACTTGTCTTGCCATTCGCTTGCCAATCGAATAGCAGCCAATAGATTCGAAATCTAAATCGTTGCATAATTTGTCGGCACCAACTGCTCACAAAGACGTGCCATTTACAGCTGCGCCTTGCTCGCTTAATATTCTCATGTTCGTTTTCCTATATTCGATATGATTGCTTTCAAACACACACACACACACACACACACACACACAGAGCCAAAGCTAACAACAACAACAAATCAATTGTACCGCAACCATCGTCGCACATTGGCAAACACGCACACGCACGCTTGTTGTGCGCAAATAACAAACATGAGCACAACACGAACAAATGCAAATTGTTCGACATGTTTTGCTTTGTTTGTGTGAGTGTGTGTGTGTTTGGCGCAAATCGATCTCTTATCAGTTGATTACATCGATTGTTTTCGTCCATAATTTGGGAGGCTAGAGACACAAAGCTGAGAGAAATGACTGCCAGTGAGTCAAGTCAAGTCAGGTGGGGGAATGTGAAGCAGGTGCTTTTGGCGTATAGTGTCCGCTATTAATTGTGATAGCGTACAACAAACTGCGTGCATCCAGCAGGGTGTGTCATTTTCATGCCGAGTGTGGCGCCATCTGTCGGCACCATAAATATATACCATATAACAGATGTGGCCGATAAACAAATGCCGGTCGCTTGATTGCAAGCACATATTGAATCGATCTCATCAATGAGAATGAGAATGAAAATGAAAATGAAAATGAGAATTGGATTGGATTGGTAATTGTGAGAATATCTCTGATCTCTATCTATAATAATGAGCTGCTATATAATAATGAGTTTGAAATGAGTGATATGAGCGTGCTTTGGATCAAAATTTGTTGGGTGCGCCCAACAACACAAATTCAACAGAAGACAAATCTTACAAGGGAAGCACAGAGCAAAGTGAGACGACCTTGATATCACGGTAGCTGCCACCAGCCGCGACTGCCAACCAACGAGTGTCTAATTGTGGCCACTGGCCACTACTAATTTGCACACGTTCTCTCTTCACTAGTCGGTGCTATTGCGCAACTGCTACGTCAATAGCAATGGCAATGGCAATTGATGCGCTTGATGCAGTCGATCGCTCGTCGCTGTGATCATAGCTCGTTATAGCAGACGCTTGTTATAGAGCAGCAACATCGAGAGCAACAGATAATTGGTGTGACTCATCATTGGTCGTGATATCAGTTCAACGAAGCAAATTGTGCGAGCAATTTTATGCGAGCACTTTTACTATCGGGCAACACAACTGACAATTTTCTCAAAAGATGTTTGCAACTTCAAAAGAATATTTTGTTTTCATTATTTAGATGATGATGATGATGATTATCATTGTCGTGGTTTTTCTAGCTTTTTATTTGTGATTCGATTTGTTATCACTGCTATTCTCTTCGTTTACTAATTCGTGCGTAACAACATGTAGAAAACACACACACTATAGGCAAAAGAATCTAGAGATATGTGCCAGATAGAGAGAAAACAATCGAAGAGCTGCACGTCTGCACCAATCGATTCAAGCTAAATGAGCATTTTGTGCAAAAGCTATGATGATGATCGCATATCGTTTCACTTTTTACTTGCGCGACTCGAACCTATACAACAGTACGCTCAACAGTTGAGCAAGCTCACTCAGATGAGTTCGTTTGTGAGTCAAACGAAAGAAACGAGCATCGAATTGAAAAGATCGATTATCATCACCTGCGTGCGTGCATGCGTTGCCTCGCGTACTGCCGGCGAGGGCAATGGCGAAATAAAGCGTCGGCTAAACCGACACTGTGAGAGCCCCGAAGGCAAAAAATATACATTTGCAGGTGACGTTTGGCTGCAGTTGGCAGCGTTTGAGCTCAACGCTTAGTGGACCTCGGTTGCCCTGCCCTGCTCTGTATTGCACAACATAGCTCAGCTTAGCCTAGCGCATCATCGCAGCGCAGCGCAAATAATCATCAACATTAACAACGTTAACATATCATTACTTAAGCAATAAAATGACGAGCGTGTAACTCAAACGCAACTCATTTGCAGTCATTTGCGTTGCAATGTCGAGAATCGTCTCTCATGATGTAGTTAGATTGTGTGTGCATATGCGTGTGCATAACACTCAAACGGACAAACTTGAACTATGCACTTGAAATGATATGTATTCAAGCGAGAGATAACTCTAATAAAGTATGGCTCTTTATCGTCGTATCGTTTGCTGCCTAGATCGTTTGATGTAGATAGAAAATTTGTGTTGTCTAAATTTCTCGATGTTCAACTATAGTTGAATTTTTAACTCAAGTTAACGTGATTTGAGCGGTTGAGCAGTGAGAAAGGCTGCGGTCAGAAATTTGAATATAAAACAGTGAAAAAAGTGAATTAGAATCAGAATTACAAGACAGACTGACGATCGAGCAAGAGTCAACAAAAATACTAACAAAATTGGTGTGGCTCTAATAATCAAATTCACCACAGTGAGTGTTGCCGGACAACGAATTACATTTGATTGCTGTGTGTACCAGCAAATCACAACAACGCACAAACGCGCAAGGTAAACAACGAACATGAGTTTGTACAATAATTCGTTCTTTGTCTCTCTATTCCACAATACATAATGTAATGTAATAGAATTTATTGAATAAATCACTGTTCGTTTGTCTGGTGATAGCAACAGAACAATACCTCGAGGAACAACGCACATTTATAGCAAGCGCATTCGTACAATGAAATTTGTCCAATTGTTCAGTGATCGTTTGCCACGATTACTGGAGCAAATGTTGCTGACATTCTCTCTGTGCAGTGTGATTCTCTAGACGTGCCATGTCGTCTTGTCGTGTCGTAATTCATTACCCGAAGCATCATTCACACACACACACACACACACACGAAACAAGAAACGATATCGATTCGAGATTGGCTTGCTCTCGTTCAACAACAACATTTGTTGCCAATACATCAAATGTTGCTGCTTTTCTGACTAACAAGAATAATGTTAAACAATAATAATAATAGTATTGCCTCTCTTTATGCATATAATAATTTGCTCCAATGTTCCTTATTTACATAATTTTGCATTTTTTCATGCCCTGCTTTCATGTATTTTTTTGCCGCTTATTGACTCGCTTAGCTATCCAGATTAATCTGAAGGCGGGCTCGACAACAACAGGTTTCAGTTGTTGTCGAGCGACGACGAAATGCACGACAACGCAATTGACGATGCCGACGACGATGACGCCGAGGACGATGATTGAGATCTCGATGATGACGAGCTCTGCTGGTTGCTGCCGCTGCTGCTGCCTTGTGCAAGACATTGAGCCACAAAATTATTATGATTGCCACAAATCAAATGATTGTTGCTGTTGCCGTGATGACTGTGTTGCGAAATATGCGTCGTTTGATGGCGCCGGATGCACTTTTTGTGTTTCATGCGTCGATTTTGGAACCAAGTTTTCACTTGTGTCTCGCTCAACTCCAATTGGCCCGCCAACTCGTAGCGCTCGGGAGTCGACAAGTAACGCTGATTGTCGAAACGTTGCTCGAGTCCGAGCAATTGAAAGTCCGAGAAAACAGTGCGTGCCTTGCGACGTCGTGTTTGCATTCGATTCGACAATTGTTGCACAACTTGACAACTCATCTGCTCATCGTTGTTGTTGTTGTTGTTTCTGCTGCTGCTGCTGCTGGTAGTGTTGTTATTGCCGCTATTGTAAGCGTTGTTGTTATTATGTTGATGTATTGTCGGTGCACAAAATGGCCCATGTTGACGATGAGCGGCAGCATCGTTGGCCGATGCCTGGGGCGCCAACGGTTGTATTCGAGCAACCGTGGGTACTAACGCCGGCATGCAATTGGTGCCGGGTGCCAATGCATGTTGTCGAGCGGCTAGCCAATTAGCAATCAAATGAGAGTGAGAGTGAGAGTGAGAATGAGCGTGTGTATGAGATGGAGATGGAGATGAAGATGAAGATGAAGATGGAGCAAGAGAATGAGAAGGAGGAAAGGAAAGTGGAAGTGGGAAAGAAAGAGTATCTGAGCGGTTAGTTGAGCCTACACTGGCGGCTAACAATGCTCGACATTGCAACTCGGCCGCAGCGTAAAAAACTTCCAATTGTCGCTGATGTTGTTGTTGTTGTTGTTGCGGCTGCTGCTGCTGTTGCTTTTGCTTTTGATTGAGTTCGATACGCGATTGAGACAGTGAGGCGCTTGTTGCCTCCAGCACATTGGAATTGTCCTGCATCGTTGCGTAATATCGACCAATTGGGGTCAGCAAGGGCCAACTCGACGTTGTTCGACTGCCTAGATCGTTCGTGGTCGCTTGTGAATGAGAGTCCGGTTCAATCGTGATTGCCACGTGATTGTCGGCTTTTGCAACTCGCTCTTTGCAGTTGGCTCGTTGCAAACGGATCAAGTGCTCTTTACACTCGTGCCCGGCCTCACGATTGGACCGCAAGATGTCACGAATGAAAAACTGTGGCTTCAATGATTGATCTAGTGATTGATTTGGTTGATTTGAATGATCTGGCGTCGTTCGTTGTTGTTGTTGCTCCCGTTCGAGTTGATCGTTTAGTTGGCCGCGCAAGCATTGTTGGGCTGGCGATTGCTGTTTCTCCTCTAACATGTTAACAACGAACCTCAACCGTTAAACCAAAGCTGCAACGATGCTATCTAGCTCTCTGTCGTGCTGTAGACAAGCCGAGCCGATCGATGATTGATTCGAGCGAGCGCTAGTCAACTATGTCTATGCTAGATGCCTATGGTGGGTAAGCAAGATTTACAACGAGTATTGGGGCGCATGCGCTCGCCCACTCACTTATACGCAAGTGATCGCCACTTATTGATGGCTACCAACTAATGAGCCTGTCGAATTGTATCCAACATGACGTGCGTGAGCACATCCACGAATAACAAGTACTGCACCTCAAGTGAGCGTACACGTGTGTGGCCTCAGCGTGCGTTCACACAGAAGTACACCTCGTACTAAAATGCAAATGTAAATAACAAATAATGCATGCACAATGATGATAATAATAATGCTGTTGTCAATTGTTGTTATCGCTATTGTATGGCTTAATAATAAATTGACAAGTTCTATAAACTTCATCATGTGGACCATCACTGTGACGCACACACACACACACACACACACACACACAAAATTACATGACGAATGAAATTAGAGCCACACAATTTGCAACAAGCACTCACAAATCAAGCATACTTACTTGTAGTCCGCTTGATGAGTGACAAATTGAGATCATTGTAGTCGTTGTTGTTGACAGCATTGCAATATTGACAATATTATATTGATCAATGCAAGCAGCAATGGCACTCACACAATTCGACAATTCGATGGTCGATGTAATGAGCTCTTGAGCGACGAATTGTTGTTGTTGCTGCTATTGCTATTATTATTGCTGTTGCTCATCTCAACGCTTCGGGCGTGCGATGACACTTGAGCGTGTGATTGTTGCTCATTGATTATTGATAGTCGTCATGATCATCAACGTCATTGTGTTATTTGACGAGCGCACCTTACGCTTTTGCATCTTACGTTAGATGACACACACGCGCGCGAGACTCTACCAAATGAGACCACTAATGAGAGCACTCATTGTCATTGACAGAAACTTATTTGTGTTTGTCAATACAAACTGACAATAGCAACGACGACTAATCAAGGAACGACATTGTGTAGCCATCACTATGCTCGGCATTTGCGTCACCAACGTTGCGAGAGTGCGTCTATGCCATTGTTGTTGTTGATGTGACGCCACATGATTGATCCTTGCAAGCGTTGCCTCAATGGCGTTGGCCTCGACTCAAAGCTATACAGACACGCATTAGTGCTATAGTGTTACGTGCGTGTTATAGCGCACTCCCTGTGTACTTAACGCCCATCTACTCTTGCCTAAATCGCCCCACTAACATTGGTGTATGTGTGTGTGTGAATTATTTTCTCAGCCTATTTCTATTTATTCTAGTGCCTCAACTTTAGTCGCTCGTCAGTTGCACCGATCAACGCGTGTATCAATTGTGAGCCTCGATGGTACAACTTAAAGCGCTGAGCTGTGACTGTTATGCAATTATACGACACATTGTTGGCTGCTGCCGCTGACCGCAAAACTCCAAGTGTTAAGTAGCTAACGACAGACAGCACACTTTTTGCTCGTCATCGGATCATCGCCTCATCGTTTGTTACTGACACACACACACACACGTGATGGAGGTGAGCACGTGCCGATGCGATGCTAGACGAGGCACGCGAGTGCTGTGCTTAAGAGCTGGCAAACAATTTCACGAGTAAGAGCACAATTGCTTCAATACAATTGCTTCATTCCGACAAATTTCCAGCGAAACAGAACAAAATAACTGAACAAGACCAACTAAAAACTTTGCTCAGCGAGTGCAGTGTAGATCCGCTCGCTGGCACCAATTACAAAGCCGCTTTAGAACCATAAACCACTCACTTCGCGAGTGTCAGTTGAATTGATGCTTTCAGATCATTGGTGCTATTGTTGGCGCCTCTGCTGCTATTAGAGTGTTAGATTGTTGGATTGCTGGATGCTTGAATTGAGTTTAGATGGTGGTGTGTTGAGAGACTCCCATTCAACATAAAAGATTATAAAAGGTGACCATTAGGTAGTTTTAGCTCAACAACACCGGAACAACACGGCTAACAAGGCTAATTGTGTAGCTCGTTATATTGCTTGTGTGGTTGTGCTCGTGGTAAAACACATTTCAAAGCACACACACATTCTTTTTCAAACTGCACACAAAATAGCTCGCTAATGCCCTCGCCCTCACTTAGATGATGATCTACTTCTGCGTGTGCTTCCGAACTTACACACGACGAACGACAGTAACTGTGCATAAGTGGACCTTAAAATAGGACAAGTCAACAGGAGAAAAGAGTAAACTAAGTCGTTTGCCTTGGGCGTCCGACAGCAACTACTAATTGAGTGCTTAGAGCCTCAATGTTTATTTTGTGAGTATCGTTCGCTTGCTCATTCTAACGATTAACAGCCAACCGTCCGAAACTTGAAGCAGTTTGGGGGAAGCACCGACACCAGCACCAACACCGTAATTAAATTTACGTGCATAATTATTGCCTAGACTACCTGTACATAACAAAACATATTCTCGTGCCGTAAGCCCCGCCTCTATCGGTATGTGGTTTCTAATTAGTTCCCTGTGCTGTCCACACTTGCCATCGTCAGTTATGCTATGCTAGGTTGTGGCACTGACAAAGTTCAGTGAGATATTGTTGGGGGATCCCCTTTGGCTGGATACATTCCACACTTTTGTAAGGCTCATGCCTTGCGAGCGTTTAGCTGTTGCGGGTGTTGCTGTAGCAAGCGGTGTGCTAGCTCGTGTTGTTTTGTTGAAGCTCAACTTAAACTCTGTCGGCAAGCTACGTCGCTTGCGGCGCCCTAAAAGAGTTGGATCGCTTCCGGTTTGCTTTAGAGAGCCATAATTTGATTAATTGACACACAACGATGCATCACATGGATGGATACGAGAACAGAAAATACATAAACAGAAGAGAAAGAATGAACACGGTTTAGAGTTAACGACACAGATCATTTCATTGTACACATATACACAATGCTAATGTTATGCGAACAAAACCAGTGGTGACGACGACAGCGCTTGGCGTCCGTTGAGCAGCATCTCGTAGCCGCTAGCACCCGTTTGTCCCCACAAGCCGCCGTTCTGGCCGGCCAATCGCTTGAACCAGAGTGGCTGCTTGCCGGTGCTGCGGGGCCAGGCCAATGTTCGCTTGAGTTGTGAGCCCAACGAACGGAACCAAGCGTTTAAAGGAAGAGTCGTTTTTGCTGCTGTTATTGGTACCTGTAAGCAAGCGGTTGCGATGCAGAACGCTTGCGCCTGAGTTATATTGGGAGCCAGCATTGTTTGTCCTGTGCACGATGATATCTTTGCGATGTTTACATTATAAAAATCAATTAATGTTAATCATTGACCTGTTGAAACGTTTCAGGCAAGGGGGGATTGCTCTTCGACATAAATATAATATTGACAAACTTACAGTGCTAGCGTAGAAGCGCGAATCACAATAAACGCACTCAGACTTGTGTGTGTATGATATTGTTTTGCACGAATGAGAGACGAGATTCATTAGTTTTTCGATTTCATCGTTCAATGCCGACGCTGCACTGTGTTATGAATTTGCACAGTGAGCGAATACCATCACCTGGATTCCGACTCACCTGGAATGAATCTGACATTGAGTTGAAGCACACGCGTGTCTTCTGTTGTTGATATTATTTTTGTTGTTGTTGTTGATGTGATTGTTGTGAATAATCGGTAATAATTGTGTTAGTGTGCGAAAGAATCGAATCATTGATATCACGATTGATGATCCATCTAACTTTGTACTCACAGGCACTAAAAAGGTGGCACTTGCTGTTGGTGATAGCAGGTAGTGCACCAAAACTAACTGCGTTACGAGAGCACTCGTAATAACGACCATATTTCGCATAGACTTCATTCCTAATTGATATTATTGATTGGTTGATTTTCTCACACAGCGGATTTATTCTTGCACAATACACTGATTGTGAGTTGTTATCCAAACTAACGTACAATTTGAACTGCTGATTAAGAGATCATTGAAAGCCAAAACATGACCATCACTTGAGCCCCTACAAGGCAAATGCAACTCGTCAACTGTGCTCGTCATTACGTTCTAGGTACTCTCTCTCTCTCTCTCTCTCTGTGTGTGTGAAACAAACCATACACATCCGATTCTTTTGTTCGCATATTGCCGTGGTCGCTGCCGTTGTGAAAGCATTCATTTAGATGACAACAGTTGCACGTAAAGCTTGCCACACCTTGTCGCTTGCTGTCACTCTTGTGTTGACGTGAGAGGCGTCATTTTGATACGAATTTATTTCACGCAATTTAGACAGTCAGACGTCGCCACTCGTGTGCGACGACCAACCGCCAATTCATTTGTCAGCACAGCATCACGTGAGCAACACATCATCGTTAGATACAATGCCAAGTTACTGGTCAAGCAAACTGACTATACACTTGCTCATTCAATCAAATCAACAAATCACCCTCGACACAGCTGATCTTTATGTTATGACGTCAACAAACGTGAAAACAGTCGACAAATCGAGTCAATTGCAAAAAAATCTCGATGCAAAACTGTTTCACAGTTCACATCGAAGTGTAATTCAATGAAATGAAGCTTGTTTGCTTGACAAGCTTAAGTCCACATTCAACACGCTCTCAAAGGCTCAATCGAAAACAATGTGTGCTGATCCATAAGTGTCATATTGTTTCTTTTGAATAGACATGTGACGATGTTTGTGTAAAATTTTGAACACAAGACAATCTGAATCTTGTTGCCATATGAGTGCACTTCGCTTCCATCAAATCTATCTAAACGATTACAATTTCCGCACAAATTGCCTCGTAGTTTTAAACGAATGCTAACAATAGAAACACATCATAACTTTCATTCATGATCATTGCAATAATGAATAAACACTATAGCAGACTACACTGTTGACTGTTAACACACTGCATGTAAGTTCGACTCGACAGTGAGTTGTTGCTCACTCGGAATCACTCACATTTCGGCACTCCCTCTGAGTTCATACTTCTTTCACAAAAGCACATTGAAAATGGAATTTTATTTCATTGTGATTCGATATGTGAATCGTTTGTTGTGACTTACAATTCGTTATCACAAACAATACTCGAGTTTCGAATGGAAAATCTTCTATTTCACAACAGCTGAGCGAGATTGATACTTTTGATTTTCGATCTAGCGGCAACTTTGGCTTCCTTGTCACGCTCGTTATGAGTAGCACACATTAAAGTCATGATCTAGGCGTACAAATCGCGCCAGTGCCTCGAATTATACCAATATTAAAGACTCAATCAAAAAACGTTTACGTACAGAACAGAGAATGTCACTATGGCTGCCCCTAATTTCTGTTGGGCTGCATTGTTGACGCAAGCCACCTTTTTGACTGATGATTGCCAGCCCAGTTTCAGCGGTCGAACTACAATTGCAATGTTCTCACCAAATAACTATGTAACAGACCTGTCGCTCTATTAGCTGCTGCGGTAGGATGATTCACATCTACCGTTCCTGGTTCCATTGACTGTCCGGTGATCGGCAGCTATAATGACAATGAAGGCATTATCACATCCTTACTCGTGCTCAGTTACAAGCGTTTTAAAGAAATCTGACAATAGAGGAATGACAGACAGAAACAATTTTGAATCGGCTGTTCACGACTAAATGAACACCGGCCACTCACATAACTCTCGATGAAGCAAGTTAGTAAAAGGGAAATGTTAAAATTAACCAACAGCTTGGCTTAAGCCATGCAGATATATTTTAGTTCGATGAACTCATCAATGCCTGTGAAGCCGCCCTCACGTCCTAAACCTGACTCTTTGACACCGCCGAATGGTGCCTCACACGTAGATATTATGCCCTCATTGACTCCGACCATACCTACTTCTAATCTGTGGGCAACGCGTCTAATTTGTTGAATATCTTGTGAATAAAAATATCCTGCTAAACCTTGACGCACTGAATTGGCCATCTTGAGTACCTCGTCCTCGTTCTCAAACTTAACAATTGCGGCAAGCGGGCCGAATGTCTCCTCTTGGAAGAACATCATATTTGTTTTGGCATCAGCAATCAACGTTGGCTCAAAGCTATTAGATGGTTGTGTCAATGGTTTGCCCCCCATGATCAACTTGCCACCTTTCGCTAGTGCATCCTCGACGTGAGTCTTGGTTTTCTCCACTGCATTTGCATTTATCAACGATCCGAGTGTTGTTGTGTCTTTCATTGTATCGCCTGCAATCAACTTGTCTGCCATGGCCTTTTTAAGTAGCTCGACAAATTTGTCGTAGATACTAGAGTGAACAAAACATCTATTCGCGCAGACGCATGTTTGACCGGTGTTACGAAATTTTGATGCCATATAACCTTCGACTGCTTTGTTCAGATTGGCTGATTCAAACACAATAAAAGGTGCGTTGCCCCCCAGCTCAAGGCAAACGCGCTTGACTGTGGAGGCCGACTGTTGTAAAAGTAGCTTTCCAACAGCTGATGAACCTGTGAATGACAATACCCTAATGTCGTGTGACTTGCACATCTGGAATCCGATCTTGGTTGAATTTTCTGCCGACGACGGCAGAACGTTAACAACTCCTGGAGGAAAGTCTAATCCGTCGACTAAATTTGCAATAGCCAGTGCAGACATCGGTGTCTCGGGCGCTGGTTTGATGACAGCTGTACAACCGGCCGCTAAAGTGGCGGCTAATTTTCGTGCAATCATTGCATTGGGAAAATTCCACGGTGTGATGATACCGACAGGTCCTGCTGCCTGGCGTATGCTTGTCCGGCTTCCCCCAGTTGCAGTGTATGATATTATTTGACCAACCATAGCTGAGCGAGTCAAATCGGCAAACCAATCGAAGAATGAGGCACCATAAGCAATCTCGCCCATTGCTTCGTTAATTGGCTTTCCACTTTCACGGCACAATAACTCTGCCAATTCCTTTTGATTGGCCATCTGAGCGTCGGCAAATTGGCGCAATAAATTTGATCGACGCTTCGGTGTGGTTTCGCTCCATGAAGGAAAAGCTTGAGTGGCTGCTTGAGCTGCCAGATGAAAGTCTTGGTCATCGCAATCGGCCACTTCGCCGAGCACCTCGTTTGTGTTGGGATTTGTGACAGGAAACACTTGGTGACTATCCGAGTCAAGCCATCGTCCATTGATGTAAGCTTGTGAGAGCGATCGGCATGTGAAAAATTTTGGAACTTTTAAATGTAATCGGGTCAATATTAAAGAAGCCATGACGGATATATAAAACCAAACAACAATCAAATGACGAACAAAACGCGTTTATTAAACACGTTGGCTCGTGCTGATCAGGCCGAGTACGTGGGTCAGCTGTTCGCTCGAATGTCTCAGTTATTGAATTGCGCGCCAAATGCAGTGATTATTTTTACCTCTCCTTTGAGCACACAGGGAATTGAAAAAAAAATTCTTGATTTTGGTTGTTTAATAACTCCTCGACAAATCTTGCTCAATCATCTTGTTGCTTTGAATAATAAAAATCATGTTAATTTACATTCGTAGTCTTAACCAAGAGACCCATTTATTTACTGACCCAACTAGCAAAGTTGTACAGCCCTCTCGATGATGATTTCGTCCTTGTGGACGTGGTTCACGGCAGCCACACAAACCTCCGAAAATAAATATGATGACGACGACGACGACGATGATGGCGTTAGTGAGCTGGAAATTGATAGTCAGCACTCCGGAGACGATTTAACAGACTCCAATCCTGAGGAACACTACCTGAGACTACGTAATCCTCCCGAGGTACCCGACAAGATAGCGCTGCGTCGCATGGACGATGATCAAAAGCGACAACTATTCGAGCGTGAATACGACAAACAAAATGATGAGCGGGCCAACATGATACCTGGCCAACCATGTCACGTACCGAGCAAATTCTCTGCCAAGATCGGCAACTGGCAAATCGAAAGGAACATCTTCATTAGTATCCAACAGAATCAGTGTTTCCCCGAAGATAAAAAAGCTCTCACTCCCAATACGTACGAACGGCGTATGCATCGATTGCTCTGGATGGAAGAGGCCAAACAGGAGCTTGAGATGCGTCGGTACGATATCAAAGGCATGTTGATTGGTCGTTATGCAGGCTTTTTCGTTATACCCGTTGAGGGACTCGCCGAAGGTCGTCCGTCGTTGATGCGTGGAGATCGGGTACAACTGCGCTCTGGCTCGAGTATGATGTACGAGGCGTACATACACGATGTACGCGAAGAAGACATCCTAGTCAAGACTCACGTTTCTTGTCGCCCGGAAGATTTTGACGCCATTAAGTTTGATATTGAATTCTATTCATCACGTACACCATTCCGGCGGTGTCATCATGCTGCTAGAGTCGCGCCTAGACACAATCAACAGGAGACCTTGTTTCCATCGACCGAATCCCAGATGATACACAAGCAGCCAATCATAGATGTCAGTGAGGACGGTCACGAACTAGAATTGTTAAACGGCGATCTCAATGAGCAACAACGTAAGGCTGTTTTCAACATTTTACGTGGTTGTTGCCGACCGGCACCATATTTGGTATTCGGACCACCAGGCACAGGAAAAACTGTGTCACTAGTCGAAGCCATTCTTCAAGTTTTTAAATTGAAACCAGGCGCTAGAATACTCGCGTGTTGTAATTCGAATTCCGGGACAGATTTACTTGCCACTCGCCTGCTAGACTCGGGCGCTGTTGAAGAGCGGGAACTATTGAGATTATCGGCCTTTTATCGTATGGAAAAACTCATTCCTGATCATCTGAAACATGTCTCGTTTGACATCGATTCGCTTGACGCAAACTATTGGCAAAAGTATCGTATATTAGTGACAACCTGTATTCAAGCAGGAAGCCTCTATGATCATGTTAAACCAGGAGTTGGCCTCTATGATTACGTATTCATTGACGAGGCCGGGCACGCTAATGAACCCGAAACAGTGATACCTATCACGCTCATGAAACCGAATGGATTAGTTGTTTTAGCTGGTGATCCACATCAACTTGGGCCTGTTTGCATTTCCAAGATAGCCGACGAATGCGGCTTGGGCGAGTCACTGCTGGAACGTCTTAGTCGCAGAGATCCTTACAGACGCAATCTCATGTTTTCGAAGAGTGGTAATTATGACAGCAAGTTTATTACCAAATTGCTCGTCAACTATCGATCTGATTCCCGTGTCATGTCGATTAACGACAAATTGTTTTATGACAACGAATTAATCTACCACATCAAGTCACCAACGCGATGCCTCAAGGCCCTAGACATCAACTTTCCCCTAGTTTTTCACGCAGTCAAAGGCAGGGACACACGCGATTACTCCAATCCATCTTGGTTCAACCCCAACGAAGCTATTGTTGTGATGACCTATATATCACGCTTATATCGCGGCGGCTTCTCGGGTGATCAAGTGGGTATCGTCACACCTTACCGTCGCCAGATTGATAAGATACGATCTCTATTTGAGTCTGCCTCTTTGGACGAATGCAAAATTGCCACCATGGAAGAGTTTCAAGGCGATGAACGTGAGATCATTATCATCACCACTGTTCGATCGCGAAAGCGTAACATCGATCATGACAGTCGCTTCCATTTGGGCTTTCTTTTTAACCCGAAGCGCTTCAATGTGGCCGTTAGTCGTGCCAAGTGGCTTGTGATCGTTGTCGGTGATCCTGATATATTATCCCGCGATCGTTGCTGGACCGAATACGTCAATTTGTGCAAAAGCAAGAACACCTACTTCGAAGAGAAATGTTTCACAGGCGACGATAAGCGAGACGAAGACGACTAAAGCAATCATTGTTTCCATCGTGGTGCTGCAAAATGACAGACAACGAGTTTGTATGATCATTTTGAGTCAATTACAACCCAAACACAATATAATCAATAACGTCCAAATTCTCAGTACAGATTATCAATCTTTCGTTTAACTTATGCACATCCCCCTTGACTCATTACACTTGTGTACGTAATGGTTGTCTGTGATGGAGCCTTTATATTTTACATTGCCAGGTTGGTGTTCTTTTATTAAGAAAAGTCCAACGAATTCTTCGAATTTACGATTGCCTTTATGTGTTCTGTTGTAATTGTAATTTGTTAGGAATTCTTAGCACCTGACTCCGAATCAGGAGTCATGGCAAATTAAAGTTCTTCGAATAGCGTGAAATTCGAATGCCAAACACAATGTATTCTAATTCGATATATACGATTATTTTTAAAAGCCTACTGTCATGAGTTACAGTCTGAGAATTGTGAGAGTGCATGGACTTTTTCTCTACTGAATGTCTGTTTGTGTTGAGTTCCGGCCAGATTGAGTATCTTGTATTATTTAAATTCTACGACACACAATTCAGCAATGATTGTGGACACTAAGCGCAGCAAAATGGAAAAAAGGAAGGAAAACAAATGCAACTGTTTCCATAGAATTCTTTCCATGTTATTTTACAAGCACAACATCAGCGAGCCGTACCAAGCGATACTAACAACAACAACAATAACAATGATAATAATAACAGCAAGCAAGTAGACAAACAATCAATTATCGGCCGGACAAGTGCGGAATTGGAATTCCCATCAGCTCCTCCCACACAGCATTGTGTATGGTCGTCGGACTGGCTCAATGCCTATACACGGAAGCCCAATGCCAATTGGTTTATCGATTGGGTCGATGCACTTGTTGTTGGTCAGTGCAACAGTCGATTTGCACACGCCAAGATTGATGCCAACATCTGGTGGGACAACAATCACAAACACAACAACAACAACAACAGCAACAGCAACTGGCAGCAGCATCAACTACGAGCCAGCATATCGCTGGCGACCAAGTGAATTACTAGCAACATTGTCAAGCACTTGATGAACATCAATTTTGTACGAACTTTGTTTTAATATGAGCCAGACAGCCAGCACGCATTGTGTTGACGTTTGAGAATGAACAAACAGACACATGCACACTGACTCTGATTTTTGATAGTTTCCGTTGTGTTGTTGTTGTTGCTGCTACTGCTGCTGTTGATGTCATTTAAGTAGATTATTTGCTCTAATTCGGGCAGCAACCAAATTTCACAGTGATCGGCACACGGACTATGTTTCCGACTTGACTATTGGTACTATCGTTGCTTATGGCAACTCGTGTATCATCATTTTGTGCATCTGCATAGTGAATACTACCGCTCTATCATTAATAGACCAGTAGACAACATGTAACAGTGCTGATAACAATGAAACAATAGACGCATGACAGAATTTTGCTGCTCACAAGCTCTGTTGTTATGTTTTCGTTTCGTTTCGTTCTATTTTGACTCATGTGATTTGTGGTCACAAGCGTGGCATATATTCAGCCATCCATGTGACCAGTGATTGGTCATTGTGGCGTGTCACACAAACTGGTCACACTAACAATGGTCAATTGATTGATTCTACCAACTGCCCGACTAAATACTGGAAACGATAATGAGGATACCAATGAATTCTGAATATGCATACAAAGGCCTCTTTGCTTTATCACGTCACACGATATGTTTCACAATTGAACCGATCAGGTTTGAGCTTCTCTTTCATTCCCTAGTTTTCTCAACATCAGTTCTACTAATGAGCGCTTAATTAAGGCAATGTAACGGCACAGGACAGCACAATATACTTGATCACATGAAGCGCTTGATGCAATGACGCGTGCGATAGTAATAAGTGTGTGTTTAGCAACGACACTGGCAACAACAACAAAATGAATGACAACAAACATGGGTTGGAAATATAGAGACAATGAGAATGCGATGAGATTCATTCATGGTTGCTGGCAAATGTGGCGTGTCCCCAACAACAACAGAAACAAAAGCAACACATATCGCGTAAAATAAGTGGAGTTGAAGTTTGTCATGTTACACGAAGTTCAAGCAGCTGTGATTTGTGTCACGCCAATCGCGCCAATCATCTTTAGCGAGCAGCACAGCAGTCGTAGTGATGTCGTTAAAAATTGTTCAGACTTTTAGGATTTCAACGCTGCATCGCAAACGAACAATAAAATAAGTGAAATTAAACGAATTGCATTGAAGTGAAGCGAAGTGAAATCAGAGGCGAGAGCAAAGAAAAGCAAAGCAAAAAACGAGAATGTTTATCAGAGCAAATATTGTGCCGAAAAGCAAGCTAAATGTGTCTTCGTTAGCGTGCAATCAATTATCACTTGACAATTGAGGATCTTATATCTTGCTGCTCACTTACGAGTGAGCAAACAAACAAGTGAACGAACAAATGCTAATGCTCAAGTTGACTGACATCCTATAAGGCAAGCTCAGCGAGTCAACTGCACACATTGTGAATGAATGAATGAAGAGATTTATGAATGACGTAACCGAGCAGCACACACATGATCCGTCAATTTATCGCCTCATTGTATTTGTGTTTGAAAGTTTAGTACAATTATTATTGTTGTTGCTGTTGTTGTTGTTGCTATCTTTGTGTTTCTGTTACTACTTAGTAGAGTCAGTAGTTGTTATTTTTGTTCACACAAAGTGCGTAATCATTTCGATAATGATAGAGAAGCTTAAAGCGAGCTCACAAAGAAAGCCGAGGAGCTCAATTGTTAGTGTGTGTGTGTGCGTGTGGTTACAAACATCAAGTGTTTTATTGTTGCAAAAAAGCGCACACTCACTCATTTGACATGAAATTTTATTGAGAAAAAATAGGATTAATAATCGACTACTGTATGGATGTCGCTGCTGCCACTGCTGCTATGCTTAAGTAAGTATGGTGTGATTTTCCTCTCACCATTCGTGCAGCTCGTGTGGCAGTAGCTATGCAATAACAAATGTGTATGCTAGCCAATGTGTATGTTGTTAGCTACTTGCCGAACTCACACTCAACTTGGCAGGAAAAAGGGTTAAGTGCAACAAGCAGCAGCAGCAAGTGCAATCGTCGTCGTTTTGTCTCAGGAAGTCTCTTTGCGATTCAATTCCATTACATTGAAGTGGCAAGCTGAAAACAAGTTGATGTTTTGCGTTTGCAAGCGAACATTCAGTCGAGTGCTAGCTGCAGTCGATATCGAAGTAAAGTTATATAGCCTTGGTTGAATGCACTCAACATTCAACAATTAAATGAGTGAACGAAAGAACGAATGAATGAGTTGTCAAGTACTTGTTCCAATGTAAGCGACCAATTAATCAAGCGCTTATGTACCGATAAAGTTTTACATGACGCCGCCGGTTGCTTTCGACACCGATATCGCCACCACAACACATTTGTTTGAGCTCAAAATGAGCTGAGCGAATAATAATAGTTAGCTTGCCTGTGAATAAGCAAATAATGTTTTCGTTGTTGTCGTTGTCTCTGTAAGTAATAGAATAGAATGATAATAATAATAATAATAATAAACTGACAAAACAAGTAAACGCAGCAATGATTTACCAGTGATTTATTATCGATTCATTGGCGCATCTTGTGTGTTTGTATGCAGCATGTCCAAGCATTACATTAACAACGGCAGCAACAATAACAACAACAAGGACTCGATAAACACATAAACTTGTAGCTCGCTTATAGCGTGACGAAACTTGTATAGGTAATTAAGCTTGGCATAGTTGTAAAGGCGGTTAGAGGTTTATTTCCAACGTACAAAGTCCACATAGCGATTTGGCTAGCCAGCCAATCAATCACAATTGAGCTCTGATTTTTTTCTGTCTCCATCGCGGTTGTCACTCGATGTTTACTCTCTGTTCTATGTTGAATATATCGTATATGGCAAATTTAATGAAGAGGAAGATTTAGACACTTGGGTTATTTTTTTTCTTTTTCTATCCACTCAAATTAAACACCCAACACAACTGAAACAAAGAGACGCATCCTGTCTGAGCGAATCGAGCACACTGTGTTCTCGTAATAGCTCTTTTCCGTACAGGCAGCGTTAGAAAATCTTAGCAGGCCTCGTCTTGTTTAGCTTTGGTCAGCTGCTATGTTTGATAAAAACACTTGACTTAACTTATTTATGATCAACTCTCTGGTGACTCGTCTCTTTCGCAAACACATGGGCGAATTTTTTAACCAAACAAAAAACGAAAAGAAAACAGCGTGAAACATTTTGTCTTTGCTCAATGTTTTTATTTATCTTTACATCTTTCTCCTCAATGTTGTTGTCGTTGTTGTGATTTTTGCGAAAATTATTCAAATGTAACCACCAATTCTGTTTATGATATGTGCAAACACAGGGCAAATACTTGAATCAATAGTACCATGATAATAGCTTTACACTCGATTTGAACATTCCGGTCGACTGTGGGTTGATCGTCAAATCATTGCTTTATTCTAAGCATTTCTGCCAGGTGGTTAAGTGTGGTGTCATCTCGAGATGGCGCTCTTCATTCATAGCGAATGACAGTACATGCAGATCTTACGAACACAGAGTGATAACAAATCATGCTAAACAAATAGGCAGACATAAAGACAAATATCAACAGATGACAAGAGAGTAAAATTTGAATTGATCCATTTAACGATTCAATCGCTGAGAGATTGTGCAATCTTGCCAAGGAATGAATATCTATCACCGATTGACAATGTTAAATATGAATTCTAATAATCTTGACTCTCTTAGTGTAACTATTACTCAAAGATTATGCAAACATGGTAGGTGTTGGCTCAAACTCTAGCATAAGCACAAAGTTTGCGCAATTTAGATGGCAAGCATTGATCATGTGACTGGCTGGCTGGCTATTTGATAATCAATTGGCCTGATGAAGCAACCGAGTAACCAGTGACTACAAGACAAAGCAGACAATTTTATTATCGAACAAACGAATGACTGGCTAAACAGAACAAGCTATGCAAGCAACAAGTATGTCGGAAATGATTAGCGCACTATCGACTCACTCAAACATCGGTAAAGGTTGTTGTAAGTTATAACACAGTGAGTATTTGTTGAGTTTTTGAATCTACTCGTCGATCGTTTCGTCATAACAAGTGAGAGAGGAGAAAGATGGGCAATAAAATCAAGATCAAAATCGAATAAAGTAAGACGCCAAGACAGGAACTGTGTGCGTACTCTCATTCGAGATAAATGTCGAAGATAAATGTAATACTTATAGTAGTTATACGATGATTAAAATTAGCCGAGAGCAACAAACAACCGGCGGGCAGGCAAGCAGATGGTCAAGGGCCAGCTGAAACTAACATGAGCCACTCACTCACTTAACACAGTGTAGTATGGGCGATTATAGGCGAGATTAGGAAACTTTTCACTCGATGTTCACTCGAACATCGTTGTTGTTGTCGGTGTTGTTGCTGTTGTTTCTGTCAATATATTTAGTGTGACACAAACAAACCTAGTGAACATGTAAAGCTCACTAGCTAAGACATTGACAGAATGTTTGTGTTCGGACCATTTGAGTGAATATTTGTGTTGTTGTTCGCTTGTTGCTCACTCGTTCGATTACTGGCAGCTTGTTGTAGTTGGTTGCTTGCGTAAGAGAGCGAGCAAGAACGAGAACAAGTCGACTACAAGCAGGCGACAAGTTGGGCTTAAAAGTTAGCATATCAGGGTGCACGCTTGTCTCTTTAGCTTTTGTTGCTGCATTGGCTTTTAAATACATTGAAATAGCACTAACACTAAGCACTAGATTGCTGAGACTGATTGCTGATAGCTGATAGTCGAGTAGAGTGTGCTGTTGTTGTCGTCGTCGTCGTTGAACGAGCTTTTTTAAACGTCAAGCAAATGAGCCAGCGACTTTGCTAATGGATTTCTCGTTAAGTCGAACCGTGTGCTCAACCAAATGGCCCGGACGTTTCACGCTCTCGCTCGCTCTTTTTACACGCTTTTTGCGCCTGCAATATTCACTACTCGCTCGCCCGCTAGCTTGCTATCTTGTGTGTGTGTGTGTGTGTGTGTGTGTGTGTGTGTGTGTGTGTGTGTGCATGCATTTGCCGATTGCTTTGCTGTTGTAAGTCAAGTCGAGCACTGTTTTCTCTGGCTAGATTCGTTATGTTCAAATTCATTGCTTTCGATAGCCAGAGCAATGAATAACAAACTTGCTATATGTGTCGTTGGAGCCCATCTTATTGCCCAGTGCTCACACTTTACACAGCGCAAACAGCACAAACAGCGTGTAAAGCGTGTAACAACATCAGCTACAACTACATGAGCGAATTGTGTCGTTGCTATCAACGACGACGTCAAATGAGAGTCAAGTGATTCAAGTCAAGTGTTGTCTGTCTCTCTTAAATTGGAGCTCGCGACTCTTTAGTTAGCAACTCATGACAACGACAGCGACAACGATAAACATCGCTCGCATAATTCGCTCAATCGACGCCTATCGTTGCTGTTACTATTGCCGTTTCTGTTGCTGTTGTCTTGACGCCTGTCACTTGATTTTATTCGCACTTTGAACTTAACTCGTGTGTTCAACTTTATCGACACACACAGCTTTCCTTAGTTCAAAGTTCCATCTCCTTACTAGCTAAATCTAGCATGGTCCAACAATTTCGATAGCAATGTTTAAAAGTTCTTACATTATATATTAGCTCACATTGAGTAGACCATGTTGTATACCACCAAGTTGTTCGTCACACACTCAGAGTTGTCGAATTGAATGAAACAAATCTGTTTGACTCATCTAATGTGATGTAACTCGATTGTGTGATTAGGGCATGAAATTGAGTTAGAATCTGCCAGTTTGTAATGAACTGTTGATGATAGCACGACAAGTGTATAGAATCGATTACACGTAATATGACAGATTGTTGTTTGGCGATGTGATGAATAATGAGCTACACTTGTTGCTTCTATCTCAGTTAGACGCACACGTTAACGTTAACGATAACAAATTAAATCAAACGGGTTGCTCATTAATGCTTACATTACAGTAAATATATTATTACGTTTATAGGCCGGTCACACAATCGCTGACCATTTACAGTTACGATTACACAGTAACAATCACTTGATGTTTAATACTCGGTGTATTTCGTCGAGGTTGAAATCAGACTAATAATATTTTAACAGGATTATATTATTCAAAGAGTATTTCAGTCAATCAGTTTGATACTTGTAGTATGTTATATGAAAGAAAAAAAGATGACTAATTTCTATGGGGAGAAAGAAATATGTCAATCCACTCTGTACAATCTTACCAGACACACGATTGCTGATAACGATAGTTGTAAACAATGTAATAATTGACACATTCTATACATCTAGGCACCAGTTGCGAGTCTAAGAGCAGTTTTTGCTTCAAATTGAACTGCACTTCGTATTTAATTGAGTGTAAAATTGTCGCGCAATGTGTTCGTGCGTGCGTGCGTGCGTGCGTGCGTGCATGACACATCAAGACCGGACGGAATGTATGGCAGTACATGTGCAGCCACGAAATGTACGTGAAAAGTGGTGCAATGAATATTTGCGTCAATATTCATGTACTAAACGTTGTAATGACAGCAACACACGACGTACGTATGTTTGATGTGGATGTCGATGTCGATGTGGATGTTGCGCGCAATGTCGAGCAAATGAGTGCTCACCCAGACACAAATGCAAGCACAAGCACAAGCACCAACACAAGCACGAATGCAAGAAGAGCCAGAGTGCTAAACGTTGCATGTTCAAACAACGTCTGTTTGGTATCTTGCACTCTTGTAAGAGCTATCCAATGATAACGACGACTGTTGCCGAAATGCGATGATAATTAGCGTCGAGGTTTTATATTATACACAGCGCAATGCACGCTAGCTCGGCCAAACTATAGGCAAATAAACAGGCAGAGTAAGAGAAGTGAAATGAAATGAAATGGAGTGAAGTGGAGTGAACTACAGTTGAATACAGTGCAAACGTGAGCAAATGTGCGTGTGTGTTGCCACATATGTAAGTTGACTGTGATGTTAGTTGCCGATGTTTGAATTGAATTGAGTTTACTTTAGTTCTACTTGTGCAACGTTTAGTCAGCCGGGAGATCAACGACGAAGAAGCAGACGAGCACACAGCCAGACAGACACACAGACAAACCTCTTGGATGGTCTTGGTGTGTTCATCTTGTGTTGCCCTATGACTGTTCTCTTGTGCTCTTATGCTCTTGGGCGCTCAGGTTCTTGGACTCACTTGCTCTCGCGCTTGTCATGTCTTGGAGATTTTGTGAACGACAAGAAAACATTAGTTACCACTCTCTTGTTTCTTGTCTCACTCACTTGACTCTTGTCCTACTTGCTCTCACAAGCTTCAATTTCAGTTGACGTTAGTTAGCTCAAGCTCAAGCTCGTTGTAGCACAACAGTGACAATGACAACAGCAACAGCGACAGCAAAGACGTCGCAGATGGACAGACAGCATGTGAGTCGTTGCATTTTATCTAAACATTTTGTCACCTCAACCTGTACTTACACAACATTGTTAGTACACAATTTAGCTTGACACGAGTAAGTATCTCTCATTCTTACTTGCTTCTTGCTTCATTGCTAGCTTGCTCTGCTTACTTGTCTGTCTGTCTGTCTGTCAGTCTGTCTACACTTACTGATATTGTACACCGAATAATAATCATATCTTTTGAGTTATAGTCTGTTGAAGTAGCCTATAGATGGCGCGCTTTTTTGTTTCGTTATGTTTTGATTTGATTTGATTTGATCACGCATAAACTTTCTTTACTTGAGACTGTTTTTTTGGCCGATCTCTCGACAAATTCAAAACACTAACTAGCAATCAGAACTCGACTCAAAATAGCCAATCGAATGTTATCGAAAGAAGAGGCAAAAAAGAGAAAGAGAAAGAGAAAAAGATGTGCTTTGATACTTGTCGCCGTGCGTCGACAAGTTTGAGCATCGCTGCGACAAGTGGCCTGTAGTTGAAGATGTTGATTGTAGGCAACGACGATAACATTTCGCTGCACAACTTGATGATATCTTTATGTCGATCGAAGCTAGAAGCAATGTTTTTACTCGTCGTCTTCGGAACAACACGACGACTCACACAGCATAGCTAAACCCGAGTTCAGCTCAACTCAACTCAACTCAACTTGACTAATGCTGCCCTAAGCTATTTGACTGTGAGATTATAAGAGTTTTTTATTTTTGAATTTTATTTCCATTTGTCGCTACTTTAGCTCATCAACTAGACTAAACTAAACTAAAAACTAACATTGTGCGGCAATTGAACACACGCACATACGCACGCACGCACTCACGAAAGTGACCATCGAAAACGAACCATTGCATGAGACAGCACACGCACCAGATGCAGCCAGGAATGAGAATTAGATTGAGATTGAGATTCAGATCTAGATTTACAGGCCAGCAAAATAGCAAATGATTTGTCGTTGGCCAGCACATAGCGAACAGGCAATAGCAAATGCTGTATGCGTGTGCGTGTGCGTGAGATAAGGCGCCAGTATGAGTCGAAACGACAACTAACAAACTAACGAACTAACGAACCAACAGACTAACTAACATGCTAACATATAAGCAAGGACCGAATTGACAAGCACAAACAACATTGCAATAAACAAACAACACTGACTGACTAACTCTTGGAGTGCAGCGACAATTGCAACAATTTGAGCCACGACGACGACCGGCGACAACGACGACCAATGACAACGATAGATAGTGTCACACGCACGCTCTGTTCTTTTTGTTGTCAATTTAACTGTTAGCAGCGACTCCGTTCACATCAGCAAGTGCACGAGTAGTCTTTGCTCCTTCGTCCATCCGTCGTTCTGTCCGTTCGTTTGTTCTTCCATTAATAGAGTAAATCGAAATGAAAAAGTAGCAATAGAAAACAACGCCAAGATCGAACATGATGTGTGTTTGTTGTTCAAGCGAAAGCTGGCTGGCCAAATTATCAGCTGGCAGCTTGTAAATGTTGTGTGCGTAATCAGCGGCCAGCATCTCGCTCGACTGTCACCTGGCGCCACCTGACGACCTTCTGTGTTTAGTACACACACACACACACACACACACTGTTGATCGTTGGCGCTGTATTCGGTGTGTATGCGCGCCCGCGCGCACTATATTTACAGGACATCGTGTAAAACATGGAACAACGAAGGACTTTTAGCGGTGACAAGAGACTTTATCTCAGCTTTGGCCTTGATTGCACTGCTCTTTCTCTCTCACATACAACTATTAGTTGCTAAAAGTTGCGAATCGAACTTGAAAAGAGTCGCCAACATTTGGCCACTTATCAACGTGTTTAATCTAATTCTGACTAACTTTTAACTAACATTTCATCTCTAGTTCTCTCGTTTTTGTGATGAAGTTGAACGAGCAACAAGTGGTTCCATAGCAGCAAGTTATTGCACGTTGACCCTTGTTTACACGATCACAGCTCGTGCGTCGGCCGCTCGTTGTGTGGAGACGACGACGATCTCTCTTGACTATGTCGAGTCGTTGAGTTTACGTTGGTTTAATTGAGTTTAATGAGCTTTAGTGGTGGTGCCATCACTTCAGGACTAATCACAATAAACACACAGGCACACACAAATCAATTGAACGCTGCCCTAATGAAATCGACTACAATATCAACAATAATTTATCTCATCAATTATTGTTGAATTTATTATTGGCAAGCTCGTGACTGTTTGTGTTGACATGGTGTTTGTTTGACTGTCTGTCTGCCTGCCTGCCTGCCTGCCTGTTGTTACTGTTGTAATCTTGTGTTGTTCCATACTTGTCTGCCTATAGCCTGTACATGTTATTATTGCAATTCTAACTACTCTTTGCCATTCATGTTTTGTGTATGTGTGACACTTTGGTGGCAGTCAGGCAGGCAGGCGAGCGAGTGAGTGAGTGAGTGAGCGTCAAGTGCCAAGAAACAGACAGACGGACAAGCGATGACAGACAGACACACTTGACACAGCTTACGACAAGCTGGGCATGGCAGCGTGTTGTTGCTGTTTCTGCTTCTTCTTCTGTGGAATGCAATCAACAGTAAATGTTATTGGAAGAACAGTAGTATGGACAGCAGCAGCAGGAGAATGTAAGCAGCGAGATAGCTAACTCTCAGCAAAGCATAGCAGAGCGGTTGTAGAGTGTCAATTGTCACCGGTTATCGCGGTTGTAATTGTTCATCGATACCACTCCAATACTAACAATGATAATAGTATTATTAAGGATATTGATAACAATAACAACTGGCTCTACTAGATAGACTTTGTGTGTGCGCGCGCTCCATTATTGTTGACATTTTGTTTTCGATTCAACAACACCACTGTTACACAGACAACTTGTAAGCTTACTTGATTCTTGAACAACAGACAGCAGGCAATAGTAAACTTGTCGATTATCAACTGTCAACCATTGTGGTTATTATTGTTGCTTCTGCTGCGTTTGTCGTCGTAGTAATTGCTTGAGACGACAACAAAATTGTCGTCGTTGTCTCTTGAATGGATCTCACTTGAATGCAATCTTCATCGATAGATAATTGTATTGTCACTTGTACTGTTTCAATAGCTCTAGCACTTGAGCACTCATCGAATACTCATTGAAATTGAAGCACAAGAATCAATATCGCCAATCTCAATCTCAATCTCAATTGATTGATTTTTCGAGAGTTCGCGTGCATCAACAATCTCATTTGTTCATTAGTCGGCTGTACAACTTGCGCCATTGATTGTGTGTCGTTCAATGAAAATATTGTATAGTGTGACAATAAGTCGCACATCGCAAATGAGGATGAGCTAGAAAAATTAACAACTTGACAATAATTACTGGCTATTTTCTTATCAGCAAATGTCATGTGTATACTTATTCAGTTACTTAGTGTTCGACTTTTAGCTATGCTCTTATGTGTGTGTGCTCTTCAGCTCTGATATGATTTGTATTGTCTTGTCATTATCATTGCATTTTTGCCATAATGCAAACACACCAATCAGCGAGCAAGCGTTCAGTGGGCTGTAGTTTGCTGACTTATTTTCACTCAACTGAACATACATTCACCAATCAGCCGACCAAAGGCTGTCACCAACGTTTAGCAACATGATTGGTGTTTCAAGCACACAATGACTCGACAACGTTGGCTAGAGTCTTGAACGTATGCTTACTTCAGTCTTATGTCACTTTAACCTTTGTTAGCTTGCCAGGCAATCAGCGGCCAATCGATTGTCGTGAGTGTGCTTGATCAGTGAATAGCGCATAGCATTGTAGTAATCAGCCAAATCAACTGCAAATGTTGACTAGCGTTTGTAATCGAATCATCGGAACTGAAACGAGCACACGTACGAATAAAATTGTCACCGTCTCGTTTCAAATGATTCTGCTCAACTCAAAAGCAGCTATCGAGCTAAAAGATGACCAATTAGCAATTCGCAGCTAATGTGTGCGTCTGTGCAACAAGCGTGACCAGTGCAATGTACATCTTGATAATGTAGTGAATGAGCTAGAACTGGAATCAATCGAATCGACACACATCCGTTCGATCAATGCTCTCGAAATGGAAAACAATTTTCGAGCAATTTGTTCCGATTAAGTGAACTCAACTACAGGTAGTTCGACAGGTAGTTTTTGAGTCACCCGTTGGCCAATTGTGCACCCGTTTTATACGAAGCACACAGGACAAAAAAGTTGCAAATAGCAAATATTTATAGACAACAGCAGCATTTATAGTTATGGCTATTGCTATCGCTATGACGAAGCCTAAACATTTTAAAATTGAACGCATCAACTCAATTGACTTCTAGTATATAATAGTGTGCATTAACAAGCTGGCCAGCGATTTAGTTTCTCAAGCGATAAAGCGATTTGATCTTTTTTTGTGTAGCTCGTTTGTTTGTTTCATTATATTTCGTTTCAGTGCAATTTTATTTCATTTGATGACTAAATTTAATGGTTGAACATTCAACAAGCTAACAGACACGCAGCAGCCAACAAGACAAAACAAGCAAAGAGAGCTAGGCTAAGCTCTCGAGATAGAGGCAACTAGATAGATCGTACTAGACCATTAATGTTGATGTGTAACACAAGCGAGCAAGCAAGAAAAGGAATCAAGGAACGGGCGAGCGAGCACACTCTTTAATGCTGTTGAAGGCCCTCATTTGGTCAGGTGCAACAACATTTAACATTTACAACAAGTAAGCAAACAACTGATGCTGAATGTTGCCTATCGATGGTGCTTGAGTGAGTGAACTCGACAAAAAGACTTAATGCCGCTGGCTAATCCTCGGTGTCGTCGTCGTCGTCAAGCTTAATTTGCTCTCGACAAGTTGCTCTGGCTGTATTTCCAACTTTGCCTTGCTTTGCTTCACGACACGGACGATGCACTTGTTAGTAAACTAACTTTTTTCTGTTATTCCGTGAGCAAACATCTTTTCGTTGATTTGTTTGTTTGATATTGTGGTCGATCGAACGATGATGATTCGATTAAGCGTCAAATGCATGTTTTGTGTGTGTGTGTGTGCACTCGACGACACGACAACCACAACCGCAGCCACAACGAAGCTTGAGACGCTTGCGACATGCATAACATGTGCTCGATAGGCGCAACATACAAGCGACAATAACATGAGCGACAATTCGACATTAAGAGAGAAACATAAAAGTTTTCAAACTTGTATAAACTACTTAAAATGTCTTCATTGTCGTTGTCGTTTGCTGCTTGATACTAAAATGATGTTTTTTCTCTCGCTGGCTATGTGCTCTATCAATAGCACATTGCATCAATAGCCAATTGCATTGAAAGAGCATACATATTGAAATAAATGTCACTTACAAGCAGCAAGCAGTAAGAAAGAGAACCAACAGTAATAAGGTCATCGTTGCTGTAGCTGTTGCCGTTGTCATTGATAGTGTGCTCATGTAGTGGTTGACACAAGTGCCAGCGACAAAGTCAAAGCAGTTGTGAGTCCTGATTTGATGCGATCAGATCAACACAGATTAATTGGAAGAAACACATATAATCATTTCATGCTTTGTATCAATAGATAGGTAGAGAAAGAAAGAGATTGTCTTCCAGACAGCAAACCTTCCTGTGGCCTAGCGTAAAGCTGATGACAGCGCCGATGTTGTCGTTGTGGCTTCAATGCGACGACAGTCACGGCGACAGTGACAGTTTTTTGCAACGATTGACGTGTTGCCTCGAGCTTAGCTTCAAGCAAAGCAGGCGAGCGAGCAATGGCCGAGTGCGTCATTGATTCCTCCCAGAGATTACATGGCATCAGCACACAGAGTCCATTCAAGTTGTCCATTCGACAGGACACCAGTCTCTGGCTTGCCGATGCATTTCCACTCAAACAAACCAACAGACGACATGTGTGCTTATGTCGACTAGTTGATAGTTTCATCTTCTTCATTTAAACTCTTCAAACCTTATTGCGTAGCAGCATATGATGATGCTCATAGTTCGAGTTTGAGTCTCTTGATGCTGCTTCGGCAAGCGCCTCTTGTGCAACGTCTTTTGTGTCCCGTTCAGCGTGCTAAAATAAACTAGCTTTCTTTCAAAGTTTAGCAACAGTCTCACAATAAACTGTTATGATGCTATCGAGGTCATTAAGGGACGCATTCAATATACAAAATACACTATGACTAGCAAACCAAACTCTTGTTGTCAATCATGGTGTCAAGGTCAATCGAAAAAGCATCTAGTCAGACGTAAAAAGAGAAATGAAAAACATTCGCTTTAATAAGAACATTTCTTTATAGAGATAGGACCTTTATTGAAAATTGGACACAATCGTGATGATCGATACGAACAATCGAGTAAGTCAATCAATGAGAAAATAGTGATTCTTGACGAATTGACGACGACACGTCGTCTCTATCGTTCTCGATTTGTTTGTTCAATTTGTCTGCGTCTGTGTCTGCAGTTTGTGGTGCAGTCTCATTGATGCTGTCGCCGTTGTTGTTGTTGGGCTCCTCAGAGTGGAACTCAGCTTGGCTCGCGTAAATGAACGCGTTCGAATGGTCCAATGATCTCAAGTAACGTTTGTTGACTTTGCCCGTCGAGCGCATGCGTGGAATATCGTCGATCACACACACGCCACCTGTCAATTGTTTCTCCCAAGCAACACGTGCGTGCACGAAATCGAGCACACTTTGAGCCAATTGCTGCAGTTGCTGTTGTTGTTGTTGTGAGGCACAATTGTTGTGATTCGTCTCGTTTGATAATGTCGTGGAGGTGCCGATGCAGCAGGTGTTTGGCACAACAAATGCTCGCGGACAATCAATGCCCGGCGTTAGTTGACTTTTGATACCGAGCACCATGGTTTCTTTGACCGATGGATGCTCAATGATCACCTGTTCCAGTTCGTATGGCAACACTTTTTTACTATTCCGACAGCACATCAATTCGCACTGGCGGCCCTTCACATACACTGCGCCCGTGTCACGGTCCACGTAACCGATGTCGCCGGTGATGTAGAAGCCGTCGGCGTCAAAGATTTCACCTTGGGCGCGCATCAGATGCGACGGCTCCTCAATGAGCTCGGCATCATAATAGCCCACAAACACTGCCGGCCCCTTGACCAGGAACAGACCACTTTGGCCGGCCGGCAACAATTTCTGCCGCTCTGCTGCTGCTGCTACTGTCGTGGGCTCGACCACTTTCAGCTCGACCGACGGCAATAGATGCCCGCAACACTCGGGATCGTCGAGAAACCGACCAACGGGCTGCTCATGAGCAACTGCAACTCCACACGTCTCACTGGTGCCGTAGCCTTGTAGACACAGCTTGATGTGCGTATAGTGTTGAAAAAATCGTCTCGTTTTCTCCACCGATGGCAGACCGGCGCCCATCGGGAATATGGCCACCAGGGGGCGCATATTGGACCGTGGCGAGCGCGCCAAACACTCGCTAATCAACGAATGAAACGACGCCGCGCCCACATACGCGACGTTGATGCTAAACTGAGGCACACACTCAATGAAACGATCCACCTGGAAACCGTTCATTATTGCCACTCGATAGCCCACTTGCAGGGCGCCCAGTACAATCAAGCGACCGCTTACGTAATCCAGAGTGGCCGAGCACGACAAAGTGATCGTCTGACTTGCTGCTTGATCAGTGTCGCCTGGTACTTCACGCGCTCTGTCACGCCGAGACACGCTCATTTGCTTGGAGGTGGCCAAACAATTGGCATGAGTTGATGCAATGACTTTTGGCAAGCCAGTTGTTCCTGACGATAGCGACATGAAGGCCAACATTTCGTTGATGCTGGCATATGGAGCGAGCGGAAGTTGTGGCATCTCTCTTGTTGGCTCTGGAGAGTTTGTTTCTTGAATCCATAGTGTCTCGAAATCAATGTCCAATTCACCATTATCCATACTAACAATGGCCTAATCAATCAGAGTCAATATAGAGCTAGATAAGCATCAGTCTATGTATATGAGCAGTTCAATGCACATGCGAGGAACTATGTGTGGAACTCTGCTTACCTTGAGAGAATGAGCGTTGCCCAGATCGTTGTGCAATTGTGAACCCCAATGAGAGCGATCGCGAGCGCAAAATAAGAATGCGGGCCGCGTTTTGCGTGCCAAATAGAGAAGCTCAGGGTAGGGATCGTGTGGATAAGCACACGAAACGGTGCCTCCGGCGCATATGATCGCCAATGCCAGAGCGACAGTTCTATCGCAATGATCGTAGCTGATGCACGATATGTCGCCCGGTCGCATGTCCAACTCCACAATGAGGCGTGTGGCCAAACGGCGTACTTGTTGGCTCATTGCGGCTCCGGTCCATTTGCGACCTGAAGCACAGTCGACCTGTACGTTTGTTGTTGTTGCGATTAGAGAATAACCTCATGCCATTAGAGATGGCATGAGTATTGTGTGTCACATCAATCAATTAGAAGATGTCTGCCTTCATTCAGACGACGACGACGACGACGACGACGACGACAACTACTTACAAACAGTTCGGTATCACTGAATTTGTCCAACGAGCGTAAAATGAAATCACCCAGCGATACGTCGTTCTCATCGAACTCAACCGTCAGGTGCGATTTGAATACTTTAGGCTCAACCATGGTGATTGAATTATCTCCTGAATAACTGCACTCGGGTGAAACTTATGCTTATGCGTTGTTGATATATTCTCACAATTGTACAATCAATTGTCGTTTGATTGGCTTAAAAAACATTCGACAATTGGTTAGCATCCCTGACAAGACACTCATTTAACAACAACAGCAGTGAATGTGTTATCGACAAGCATCAGCAATAGTGATCAGTGTAATCAGATTTGTCATCGAATAAAGTAAATAAATAAATAATATTGAGATGGTTGTCCAAGTTTGACATCAACAGCTGTTCATTTAGCAACTCGCACGTCAAAATATAACGATTGCAATCAACAGTGATCGTGCTGGCAAATTGGCGCAACTTGTGGCTCTTGATTCGTACGCCAACGAATCAAGTCCTCGCGTACTTTTTCATGAACTCAGAGAGTTCACTTAATTTGGCCCAAATTAAGTGAGGTTTAGTGACATTTTATCCTTTCTCACTGCCTCGCTCCCTCCCTCTTTCCGGATAACAATCAATGAGCAAACAAACAAACGAACGAGATACGAAGCATCCAAAGACTGAGTAATAAATAAAAAAAATAAAAACAAGAAAAACTCAAGAGATTTTTATTATTTCCATTCCACAACTTTTGATCGTCCAAAGATGAGCCAATAATGAAGAGAGCAGCTGGACAAGTTGAGCAGCACCCGGCCAGCAATCAATAGTCGATATCAGCAATCAGAAATCAGCGATCGGCGCTGATCGGCTATCGGGTATCGGCGATCAGCACAAGCCGTTATTATTATTGCTGTTGTTGTGCATTGCGATCAGCTCTATTCCGACTTGGATGGGCTCGAAAGGATTTTGTCTGATGTCGCCACTTGTGTTCGTTGGCTGTCGCCAATTGTCGTCAGTATCTGTAGCTATTGGAATTCCAATAGTGTGGGTGTGCTGGCCAGCAACAGCAGCAGCAAGTGCGCTCTAACAATCAAGCGGCATATCAAGCGCACAATTGAGTGAATACATGACACAAGTTAGTCAAAGGAACAAGCAAAACGAGACAAGTTGCATTCCAGCAGCCAAAACAAACATTCCGTTCGTCTTTGTTCGCTATTGACTGCCGACTGCTGCTGACTGCCGCCGACTTTGCTGCCAACGATAACAACGGCGATCAAATTCAATCGAATCCAATTGAATCTAATCAGAGTGCGTAGATGTCGACGTTGATTTTCATAAACATCAACATCTAAACAAATCTACATGAGCATAGACATGGACAAAACATTTGTTCATGTTTATGTTCGTTAGTGCTATGCTGCCGTTGCTGCTGTTGTTCTCGTTGTCGTTGTCATTGTTGTTCTGTTTGTTTGTATGTTTCGATTAGATCTGGTCGTGCAATTTCAATGCTCAATGCTAATACCAAGTGTAGAAGGTTAAGCACAAAGTTGTACAGCCAAGTGAGCAGTGAGTTTGATATTCAATTGAATTAGCACGTGCTTGAAGATTGTACACACACACACACACAGACATAGAAAGACAATCTAGCGGCCATTAGACGATAACGAAGTGCAACCGACCGACTGTGCTTAGCCAACTGGTATGCCGCTGGCTGCTGAAACCAGAGACCGCTCACCTGGCCACGTTCAGCTGCCCCGCTCGCTCGTTCGCCCACCGGCTCACACTCACTCACTCACTCACTCACTTATTCACATTGTCGCTTGTTACGGCCAACAGCTGACTAACTGACTGACCACCACCAGTTTGTCTGATTAGCTTGCTCGCCTGCTTCGAACACACACACTACAACCGATTCAATGTCGAGTGTCGCGGCAGCACAGCACGCTGTGTACACAGTGTCGGGCGAGCCGCTGGCTATGCTGTGCTGTTCCGTGCCGCGCCGTGCCGTGCCGGGCGTGCCACTCACCTGTCGGCGCGTGTTTATTGAATTTGTGTGCTTGCGCGTGTGTGTGTGCAATTTTTTGTGTGCACAAATATCAATCAACAGACACACAAATAGCAAATAGCAAATGTCGAATAGCATTTAACAAATAACAAACAGCAAATAGTGAACAGCGAGCAAGCATTGCCAGTGCCGAATAGCGAATGCTAGTGCAGCAAGTGCAACGCACACATCACTAGCAGCCTTGAAATAGTCAGAATGCCAACCGGCGCGCATAGTTTGGCGCAATCGGAATGCCGACGCCGCCGGTTGGTGGTTGGCGCCGTCGTTCTTGATTTTTTCATCTAAACAGCAAGCAGGGACAACAATCACTCAGTGTGTTGTTTGTTTCTTTCCCCCTCCGTTCGCTTATGATTTCTCGTTAATGCTGCTGCTGCTCAATTGAGTTAACGTTTGATATTTCTCTACACTTGTTAGTGTGCGATTAGTTTGTTTCTTTGCATTACCTGCTGACACTCATATTGTAGCAAAAGCATTCGCAACCAACAGAATACGCAGCTATGACGCTATGGCGCAATGACAAGCTGCATTGTCCGGTATCGCTCACTATAGCTCGCTATCAATACTGGTTATTGTTGTGATTCATTACGCTGTGTGAGTGCGTCCACTGTGTGCGTGCTTGCAACGAAAATGACAACCGAACGTAAGCGAGACCCCTGCAGATTTTACGCGCTGCTCTGGTGGCGCCATCGCTCGTCATTGCAATCTTTGTGATCGTTTGAGATGGCAAGTGAATCATTTTTCTCCATCTCCATCTCCATTTCTCCATTTCTCCATTTCGTCATCATTTGCATTACATTTGCATCATATAATCGTTTAACTTGCTTCTTCAGCAAGAATTGAAACTCTCGGCAATCGATTGACACTCAATTGAGCATATGAATAGCGTGACCACTTGTTGCGTTGTTTATAGAAGAAGAAAACTACACCAATCACTCTGCTGGACAGCAACGAAAACAATACATCTTCTTATTCTTCATCTTCACTGTTTGCTAGCTGTTGTTTCGTCGTTCCTATGTTTGCGTAATTTCAATTTAAAGTGGACTAAATTAAGCTTAACTAAACGTTTCCACACAAAATGATGGCACGTGTCTATCATTTTCATTGCCTTGCTGTGCTAAATCTATTCGATTAGTTTCGAGTAGTTTATAATCGAATTTTGCAACTCAAGCGGACGCACTCAATTTAAATATACATACAAATGACACACGCACACGCCTCCTGTTGATTTTCGTCATCATTCGCTCGTCGCTTGACTATATTTCGCAAACGTTTCGAGCTTATCTAGTGCGATTGTGGTTATCTTGCGTCACAATGCTGCTTTGCTTTGTTTTATTTCACTCACTCTATGTTTTATGATTTTAACGTTTACTTTGCCAACTACGATAGTTATGGGTGCCCTAAATTCACCTGTAGAAGCATACACACACAAGTGAAATGAGTGGCGAAAAATCAATTTCAATTCTAATCAAATAAAACCAATGGTCACGCTTTTCAATTTCACAAACATTGGTCACACATTGCACGCACGCACGCACGCATGGACGATATTTGTTCGCTGTGTTTCTGTCTGTCTGTCTATCCGTCTGTATATCGTTTACATAACGCACGCTTGTCTTGTTGACGCTCGCAAATCTCAATTCGCTCGCTCGCTTGCTATCAAATGCAAGAATGATTTTGAACGATTTCTAATGTTGTTATTGTGTGTAGCTATGGGCGCAACATTGGATGGATGGACGCAAGATTGTGTATGCTTCTTGACGTTGACGCATGTCTTTGATTGTGTAATCTATAGCGAGACAAGCGTAACAAGTGTTAGTTGTTGTTGCACGACAGCAAATACGATGACTACGAGCAACGCACGACAGCGAAAGAGCTGTTGTTATCGTACACACAAATCACAAACAACTCAAACATCATTGTGACGACCCACTGTCGAGACGATTGTTATGCCGAACCGTATGCAGTGTGCGTGCGTGCGTGCGTGCGTGTGTGTGTGTGTCACATCAAGTGCATTCTATAGTATGAATGTTCAGACTCTAAATGAGCGTATGATATCAATTTGACTCTCATTTTCGTCATTTTGATAATTGGTTCGTTCGTTCTTCCGTTCGTTTGTTGTTCGATTGTCATTTTGGTTTCAAAATCACTGATTTTGTCAGCCGACCACAACAAACTCATTGCTGAATACACACAACAACGCCAACGATAGCATCAACTTGACTTGCACTGCCGGCGTGATTTTCCGTCTCATTTCATGTGCTCGTACCGTGCGTCTGTTCCGATTCATTTTTCAATCCAACTGTGTGTAACTTTAACACTTTCAACACTGTGTTGAACTCGCAACACTGTAAACGAATGCTAATTAGAAGCAGCAGCCGAACAACCAAGTCGTGCTGTGTGGAACACGTGTTTAATATTTTGTCTGTGTGTCTCATCCAATCACATTACACACAAGCACAAGCACAAGCACAAACACTAACACAAATATCATAACGAAATCAAGTAGAATTAATGGTCGAAGTCAAGCAATAAATTAGTAGCGAGTGAGAGCGAAACGAGCCGGAAAATGTGTCCATTTTTGTCCAATTATATAAAGCGCACATTTTGTACGCTGTGCACAGTACACAGAGCACGTGTCGTGCGACTTATGTGGGTGGCTCAAGTACTGCCATATCAATGGATATATGCTGCGGATATACGCACACGCACACAGATGCATTGATGAGCAAACAAACAAGCAGACAGGCAGACAGACAGACAGTCAAATGAATAGATTGTGCAGAATTAGAGGACGGTGTGCAAAGTGTTTACACTAGACTGACAACAACACAATCTATACGCTTATCTCTGGGTAACTTGTGATGTGCGTGTGTCTCTTACAAGTTGGCATGAGCATACACAATCACAATGTACGGTTGGCCGTATAAATGAATAGACGAAATATTATTGAGCTGTCGTGCAGCAAGCGACAGCAAGAGCAACAACAACAAGTTGTTGCTGTTGTAGTTGTTGTCACAAATGGTCGAATAAACTTCCACATAGCTTTGTCAAGCTATGTTTAATTCTCATTCGCATATTCTTCGTTTCACGATATTCTTACAAGCTTACAAGCTTGCTCTATCAAGGAGGATAGAGCATACAGTGACAGGTCACAAAAGTGTAAGAGCTTTGACTTGCTAATTAGTCAAGCATCGCAAATTGTTTTGTCAAAGCAACAGGGACAGAGAAAGAGAGACAAGGGTACGCACACACAATCAAACAAGCAAGTAAGCATGCAAGCAAAATAGTCTTTGTGTCAGACAGACAGCCAGCCAGCTAGCAGTCGAGGCATTTGTAGCGACAACAGCAACAGCAGATGCACAGCTACATAGAATGCAGAGCTGCAATCGGCACTTAATTAGATCAAATCGCAGCTGGAGCTCAAGATTCCGACTCATCGAGCGAGCTAAATATTAAGCGCTGACTGGCTCGCTATCCGCCAAGCCAGTCAGTGTGGTAGCGAGCAACGTGATGAGGATATCGACGACAAACGAACCAAGATGGTCTGCGCAAACACTTGTGTGTGCGTCTCACTCACTTCACTCACTTGACTTCATGGAACACTTAAGCACTCACTTGATCTCTCATACACACAGACATAGAGTTTGTTAACAACAACAAATAAGTTGCCTCATACAGAACGAAACTGAACGAGATGGCACTACACAAAATGAAGAGCATTACACAAATAGCAACAAATGGCGAATACCAAGTGATAATAATAATAAATGTTGATTGAGAGCAAAAACAATCATTTTCTTGTCTCGGCTTGTCGTTCGAGCTGCGAGCCTCAAGCTTCCGAACAAGCGAGCGAGCGAATGAGCGAGTAAGCTTGCAAGCATCGAGCATTCGTGTTGCATTTGTCTTGTAGCTGTGTGTCAGTAGACAGCAACAAATCAATGGACCACACGAGGTGTTGCTCGGCACCACTTGTTGTTGTTGTTGTTAGCTTTGGCTGCTGGTTTGTACTGGTTGTCATTCATTTCTTCTCTGCTTAGTTCTCTGCAGTCTAGTCGTCCTTGCTCTGTGAGCTACAAGTTGGAAGTTTGAGCTCGAGAGTCAGTCAAATAAAGTTGCGAGATACACAGGTGCAAGAAACGAGCACAAATATTGCTACGAATTACTGCTAGTGTGATTAATTGATGCCACACACACACGCACAGAACGATACTCAATGTGCACTGACATGATTGAGTTTTCATTTAAAGAGTGTTCACTACAGTGTTTAACCAAGAGAGCAAACCATTTCAATTGACTTGGCGTGTGCGTGCGTGCGTGCGTGAGTGCGTGTGTGTGACTTAAATTGGTTAGATTTGAATGGCTAGCGAGCTACTTGAAAGATGGCCATCACCATTCACACACAAGTAGCTGACCATTAACACAGAAAATAGACAAACAAATGGCGCGAATGTTTGTCGTGCCACTTGAACAAAACTAGACGAGACGAGACGAAACGAAATACAAGTCAAGTGTCACATGCATAGTTCGTTTGTTTAACTTGCAATCTTGGCGCTTGTTAGACTTGAGCATTCGACGACGCCCGACGACGATCTACTCAAATCACGGCCACATACGACGATGATTTATTTGATTTCACACACGCACGCACACAAACAAATAGACAGACGACACACTCTTGGGTTCTTTGTTTTGTTTCATTTCCTTGGGCTCGCAAGAGAGAGAGAGAGAGAGAGAAAGAGGGGGAAAAATTTACATTGAGTGAGTGGAAAAAAGCTTGACCAGAAAAGAGTGAGCCACGATGACACTGACAAATTAGTTGGCAACTAAAACAACGATGCCGGTGGTCTAACTCACTGCACTCAAATTATGTCACTTGTAATTGTGCACTTTGAATTTTGTTCTTTGAGAAATAAAAAACTTTGACTTTGACTTTGTGTACGTGTGTGCTTGTATCGGACTTGGAGCTCAGCTGCAAACATAGACAAACATGAATTATAACGTATGCTGTAATATATAGTTAACACTGAATTGTAGACGAAAAATGAAGCAAGAGATAGAAAGTAAGCAAATAATGGCCGATAATCGATTCCGTACTTGTCTCTCACTCGCTTGCTCGTTTATTATCGTCTCACAAGCATTAGAGAGAGAGAGAGAGAGAGAGAGAGGACAACACAATTATTGACGCCTAAACTCGATGGCGCGGCAAATTCACTTTTATTCGCAACCAAAGCACATGACGAGAGCATCCAAATTGGATTCACTTGTCCATCCGTCCGTCCATTCGGTTATTTATTTCATAAACACATAACTTAGCTATGCACCTATATCGAATAAGTCTCTTCTGCTTTCTGAGTGACGAGACGAGACGAAACGAAACGAGAGAGAATCCACAGTGAATGTGTAATGAATCTTGATGGATCCATCAGCAGCAGCAGCATCAATAATAATAATAAGTATTTGTTGAACAATTGTTGAATACCAAATTACACACGTGTGTAGTGTAATGATAGCCGATAATCTGGTCTTAATTTATTTACACATATGCTAAGAATACACTTGTTGTTATTGTTGATGCTGTGCTGATAGTTGAACTTGACTTGAGTACTTTTTTTCGACATCGAAACTCCAACTTTAATGAGACTTTACGAATTACTGTACTGTCGGTATTGGTTAATTTTGTAAACATCAACGTACGTACTCTTGACAATACGTGAATGCCATCAAGTGCACGACATGGAACAAAACACATGGAATAATGCGCCAGTCGTCGATTGGTCAGTTGTTTTGCGACTTTGAATAAATAATCAAATATAAATAATAAAAAAGAATAAAATTAAGAGAGAAAGAGAAAGAGCGAACGAGAGAAATGGTCATCAAAATCTAAATCGAAATTGAATCTGAAATCAAAATGAAAATTTGTTGCACATTCTAATAATCGAGTGCTTGTTTTGGTCGTAGTCGAAGCAACGAATACTTGAATACCAAGTATTGTTCGCTTGTAGCTTCTTTTGCTTCTTCTGTGTTTGTTTGTTTTTACGATTCTCTCAGGCGTCGACGTTGTTGTCTCGATCTAGGTTCCGACGACGACGACTACGGCTACAACAAGCACATGTGCTGCATTTTACCGCTACTTTGATTTGGACTTTGTTACCGATACTGACAGCAACATTATTGCTAATCTTTATGATTGAGCTGAGCGTCAAAAGTGCTTTTTTGCACACACACAGCTTGACTCATCGTTCATAGTCTGCAACGAGCTAGCTGCGCGGCTCACTGACTGACTGACTGTGCAACATTGAAGCGCGAGCTTCGTGTTGCACCCACACCGGCACGACCTTCATGAGGTCGCTTCGCATCGAGTTCTCTCGCTCGCTGAGATGCGGCTCTAATCACAACTGACCAACACTGGCCGAGTGCATTTGTTACAACGACTGGCGCACTGGCAACAGCGGCGTAGCGTGAAGGCGGTGCTCAATTTGCGAACTCGATCATTGCCATTTGTCTGCGCCAATTGCCTGTGAACTAACACAAACGAAGTAGCGAACTAGAGCCGCTCGCTTGTGCCACCTGTGCGTGCATACATAACAAACAACTGAACTTGCCTATAATTCAAACTCAAATCTACTGGTCAACTATTTTTTCTTTCTCGCTCTCTACTTTGTTTCTTAGTTAGGTTAAGGTAAGTTTAGTTGAGCTGACTTGAGCTGAACTGAACTCAGTTGAGTCAAAGCTAGTGAATAGCATCGAGTTTGTCGGCAAAAAGGAAACGAACGAACGATCAAGTCGTTAATCATCGGATCACACGTACACAGATTAACGTCATTCTTCTTTCTATTGCTGGCTATTGCTGTTTTGACTGTTGCTTGCCGCAATATAATGATATTAACGCCAATCTGCGCGAAAAAAAACTCGATAGCCAGTCGGTGGGTCGGCCAGCTCACAGCAAACATCGGCGTGAGTGTTGTTGTGAGCACCGTGAGTGGCTGTGAAATCAATATCGCAGCAGAGCGCAGCACATCGCAGAGATTAGTCGCACGCCCAGGTGGCGCCACTCTTTTTCTCGTTTAATTTTTTTGTTCTCTTCGTTCATTGGTTCGTTGGTTCGTTGGTTCGTTCGCTCGCTCGCTCGCTCGTTCGTTCATTTGTCCATGAGATTGCCGACGGAGCATTGCACAACAATCAGTCATATTTATCTCGTAATACTCCAATATCAATATCGAACAATCAATTGCTCGATTGATTGTTCAAGGGAGAGAGGGCGCACACACGCAATCATCGCTACTGTTAGGTGTTCGCTCGTTCCCAACTCACTTTTGTCTCTATTTACACAGCACTTGATAGTCTGCTAGTTTGATATCTTGATCATTCAACAGTTCGGTGGTTCGGTGATTCGATGATTCGATAGTCCGATAGTTTGATTGTTCGACAGCTCGGCAGTTCGATGAGTTCGATAACAACCATAAATAAAAAACAAAACAATCACATAAGAGAAGAAGGGAGCGAGCTCATTAGCTTATGATGACTGCTGTGCTGTTGTCGCTGGCATGTCAGCGACAACAATCTGTTCACACGATTTGTTTCTTTTGCTCGCTCGCTCGTTAGTTCGTTCGTTCCCTCGTGAACATCTAAATTTGGCTGCTTTGTGAACAAAGAACAGTGATATGAGTTGCACGAAGCAAAGAACGAGGTGAAATGAGCGCGCCCATTGTTTTTTGTCGTCGTTGGCGTTGTTGTTGTTGTTGCTGCTGCTGCTTCTTGCTGTTGATCATTGTTTCCGCTATCTACAGACAGCTGTAATAAACAAATATGCTTCTGGCTTGTTAGCTCATAAGAGATGCAGTGTCAAGACGACAACAACGACATACTGAGCTCAACTCATCTCACACTCAAACTCAAACTTCAACTTAACTAAAACTCAAGCTTAAGCTCAAGCTAAAACTCAACCGAAATGAAATGAATAAAAACATTCATTACGAATGGAATTACTATTAGCAACAGTGTCCACTTGGAATGTGCGCCACAGAGAAAGAAGCAAACGAGATAAGAAGCCAATGAATTATCGAGATAACGATCGTTGTGGCTGCTGAACGAAGCAAGTTGTCGCATTAGTAGTTAGTGTGGCTATCGCTGTCTTTATCGCTGCTGCAAATGTTAACCGAATGTCGCCAACGATTGTCGCCGTCGTCGTTGGCATGCAGACGATACTTCATTTGCACTTGCACTTACACTTGCTGCTCGTTCGTTCTCATGCGTTGATTTCTTCGAAAAAAAGAAAACAGAAAAAACGAACATCTCACGTCTTGTTCCACGTTCAGAGATCGAACATTCGAATGTTCGTTCGTCTGTCTGTCTATACGTTCGATTAAAGCTATGTTTAAAACTTTTTACTTTACGTTCAACAAAACATTTATTTAAGTATTTTGCGTATTTAACGCACGCACTTGACGTGCGTGTAAACGCAAAAGGCTACACTTGACTCTCTATTTATTTAGTACAATATCTATTATTCAGTTCAACATAAAATGTTTGTTTTCAACACTCGCGACGCGAAGAGACTCACGACACAAACAAAGATGCAAACACTTAACGACGAGCACTGAAAAAATAATAAAAAATAAATAATTTGACGCCGCTCGATATTTTATTTCAATCTCAATCTCAATATAAGTTTCAGTTTTAAATCCAATTTAGCCCTCGATGAGTGCAACTTGTCAGCTTTTATTCATGCGCCAAAATTACTAAATTTATCTTTGATTATCTCAGACTCTTTTCTCCTTCGAAACAGTGCAGAGAACACAATGCAGACAGATCGACAACTACTATTATAATCATTGTAACTAATGCTGGCCGATGACCACTTGAGATGATGACGACACGTGCTGCTGCTGCTGCTTTAGTTCAAGCTCAAGCTCAGGCTGTTGCTTGTGAGTTTGTTCGTTCGTTTATTTGTTCACGTGTTCACTAATTAACGTTGTCCAACATTTTTTTTGTTTAACTTTCGAAATTTCTCTCGATTTCATTTTATTATTGTTTTTATTATTATTACCATCACCATCACCATTACCATTATTATTATTATTATTATTATCGCCCGTACGTTCGCTCGAAGCACCGCGTGTCCTATAGTTGCAAGTTTGTCTATTGCAATGAGTGCGTGCGTGAGTTCTTTTGTTTCGTTCCGCTGGCTGGCTGGCTAACGAGCGTGCGGTTTGTGTGCGAGTGCGTTCGTGCGACCTATAATTGTAAACAATATCAACAACATTAAAAGAGAACGTGATGCATTTATTTGGCTTCAATTTCATCGCGCACACGCACGCACACACAAACGCCAAGTGACTGAGTGATCTGACAAACAGCAGACACATTACAGCTGTTTGCTCATGCTTATCTCGCTTTCAATGCAATACATGTGTGCTTTTGTGACACACAAAATCTAATGATGACAGTCACAATAATAATAAGACCATTGCAACGCAAAGTTGTTATAGTGGCAAGTGACACACAATCTGCTGCCAGGTGAACGGCCGGAACTTGGAGTGGCCACGCCCATACATTGAATATCAGTGTTGTGACACACGGCGGCATCAATGTGAATGTGACTGACGCCTAACGCGCGTCAGTGCCAACGACAACGACAACGTCAACGTTCATGTCCACGGCAACAATGAAGGGCTAATAAAGCAAGTGACTAATTGAAGCCAACAATTGATGCCTTCATTACTCGTGAGTGAGCACTCGAGTGGAAATGCTAAGCGATGCTAACAAGCTGAGCACAAAAAACAGAGGCCAGTTGACAACACTAAACTGGCTTATGAATTTCTTGAAAATTAAATCATTTAATGTTGAGTTTCATTCAGCTCAGCTCGAAACTTGCTATTGAGTGCCACATAATAAAAAAAAGTTGTTCGTTTTGAATTGAGAATGTTCTACTTCGACATACAACAGAATATCAACCTGTAAACAATTGTTGTTACTTTTGGTGTCAACTCGAGTCAAACAAATTTGAGTTCTTTCTCCTCTAAAGTAACATCTAGGGAGAGAGAGAGAGAGAGAGAGCGAGCTGGTGATGTCATCTCTGTGTCTATATAGAGCCTATGCAACAACAACAATACTGTAACTGCTTGTGTGTGTGCTTGTATAACCATCGCAGTGACGCAAGCATCAATGCAATTTGTAATGCACAATGTTATGTTGTTGCAGCTGCGAATTATGTGTTGGCACTTGTGCTTTTGGCTTGACAGTTCATGCTTAACAGTGCACCACAAGCACGCAACGAGCGACGAGCCGCAACAGCAGCAGCAGGCAAATAGAAAGAAGGCAAAATTAGCAACAACAAATCTAGTCAACAACTAAACATGAACCAAGCACTAAAGTGTAAAGCCGTGTGAGCGCTCACCTTTGCCTTCCACTTTGGGCTTGCCTTTAGGTTCGCGTTCGCGTTCGCGTTCGCATTCGCATGTAGTTGGTGCTAGAAGTTTTGGTCTCAATTACAGGCTCAACAAACAATGTGAGCACATGAAAACAAATGTGCTCTCGTTGTTGGTTGACAACGAGTGAGTTTAAATGTCAAACAAGCACACACACACACATGCGAACGCGCCTGCCGTTGTCGAGGCCACAACGTTCGAGTGTAAGTTTGTTTCAGAATTCGCCAGCGCGTTGCGAAAGTTTGTGATGTGAGCGCACGGAAACTTTTGCTCACATCCGTTTGTCCAATTTTATCACCGCCACGTTTCGTTAGCCTATTCGTCAGCCTGGCCGTCCGTCCGTCCGTCTGTTCGTTGCTTTCGAGTTGCTCGAGCGCAGTTGAGCGCAAGTCAGGTAGAATGACATGGAGCGAGTGAGATGTCCATGACGACGCTCTTTCTCTCTTATCAATTTTGTCGATCTTGGTCGCATTAATTCTTTCTCTTTATTTGGCTCTTGTTTATTATCTTATGTTGCAACATAAGATAATAATCTGCCAACAATTACGTAACTAAATACACACACTCAACGACAATGACAATGAGAGTGTGTTTGTGTTTGTGTGAGCGTCAATGTGTGTCGAGAGGCAACTTGGTGTGAGACCTCAGACAACAGGCCGACAGTAAAACAGCAAAACAGAAACAACAGCGACAACAGGGCACCAGGCAAGAGAGCTCTTGAAATTGGCCAGGTGTACGAATCAAATGCAGCACTTGCTCTTGAATGCTGCAATTGACGTGCTTCGCATAGCTAATAATATTATTTAACGATGCACAACATGTTGCATTGTTATCGTTGTTGCTGCTCTTGCTCGACTTACAGAGCGCGCGACGACGACAACAACGACAACAATAAAAGGATATCGTGAGTTTGTGCACTTGTACACAAGCACACAAATACTTTGGATGCTGTTATAATGCACTTATTATTGCTGTGGTCTGCATTGTGCAGTACCACGCTGTGCTTCTGGCTATGTTTAGCCGACAAACCCACACCCATAATTTGGAATCCGATAAATACCACATGGCCCCCTTACTCTGCATACACACACACACATGAAGTTTGTTACAGAATGTTGTTGTTACACAACAACAGCGACAACAAATTACTACACAGCCATGTGGTTTGTTTTATCTCAATCAACATTTATTGTGTTCTCTTCGAAACACATGGATGGAGACACTTATGTGTGTGTGTTCTAACTTTGTAAATATCCAAGGATGAGCACGTGCACTCTTACATATAGTTACGTATAGTGTGGTGAGGGCAATCATCATGATTATTATTATCATTATTGACGAAATGAAGTGGATAAATGTTTAGTCGCATAATCAAGCGATAGATGGCGCCACAGTTGCGGCGATTGCAACACATTCGTCTGTGGAGTGAGCAGAGCAGGCGCGCTACAATGCTACAGTACCACTAGAGTACAAATGTAATGTGTGCAGATAGTAGCTACAACAACAACAACAACAACAATATTACCAATATGCGAGCGAACGAACGAGCGAGCGAGCAGCGCAAGAACAAAACTTTTGTCGTGTTCTTGCTCATAATACAAGTTGTAAGCAAGCTCTGGGCGGGGCTTGTCGAACGAGTGAAAATTTGTGTTTAAGCGCATGTCAAAACAAACAACACTGTGTTCTTTGCCTGTGCACACAGCACAGCACAGCATAGCACACTGCATTCACGCTAAACTGCCAGCGCAGTTAAGAGAGTGACACGCACGCGCAAACTGCGGTGTTCAGATTGAGCGCACGCACGCACACATTACTGGTGGTAGTGAGTGTGTGTGTGTGATAGTGTTGTGGGGGTCGCGCGCCTATAGCTGCCGTAGCTTCTGCTTCTGTTGTTGTTGTTGTTGTACTTACCAAGTTGTAGCTTGTAGATCGTTGTAGTGTTGGTGTTGTTGTTGTGTTGTCGTTGTCGTTGTTGTTGTCGTTGTCGTTGTCGTTGTCGTTGTTTGTTGTTGTTGTTGTTTCTGTTGTTGTTGTTGCTGCTGCCGTTTCTGTTGCTGTTGTAGCCGTTGAAGCTGTTGTAGCTGTTGTAGCAACTTGTGCTGTGCTTTGCGTGCGTGTTGTCACTGTTGTCGGTCGTGTGTTAGTTGGTGTGTTGTTGCTTGTTGGGCGTCAATGTTAACATCGTCATCGGTAAGTGAGGACAAAAGTCGCGCGCACACAAACGCACACATTCACACACTCTCGCTGACGCCGCTTGCAAGCTCACAACGAGTCAGAAACTTTGCGAGAACTTATGTGTGTGTCTGTCTGTTGGCAAGAGAAACTTTGCAAAATTTACAACACTAACAACAACAATAACGACATTGCTGCTGGCCAACAATTGCTCCCAATGAGTTTAGTCAGTGTGTGAGTGTCAATGTGTGAGTTAACATGACCACAAATAAAACAAATAGCAACACAATATTGTTCACAGCACAGCACAACACATCACATCACATCACATCACACCACACAACACAACACATCTCAATGACAAACAATAAGCAACAAATAACAATAATATACAGCAAATTATAAGCAAATTCAATGCAACAAACTCGACACATAGTAGCTAGTTGACAAGTTAACAAGTTAACCTACAACAGACTGAGATCATCTACAAGCTGAGAAATAACATAATAATAATCACTAGACCTCATAGTAATTCATAGCAACAACAACGATGGATATGAGGCCACCGATTGCGACACAACAAGCGCCTCAATCGCACTTGCACAACAATTTGACGCAATTGAGCAGTCAATCGCCGCCGTCACATTTTCAGCATCAGCAGCAGCAACAAGCGGCACAACACAATCATCATTTTCAACAGGCGTTGAGTCAGCAGCAGCATCACCACATGTCACACCTGTCGGCCGGCGGTCCGCCTGGCGCACCAGGTACCGGTGGACCACCTAACGGTGTGCCCGGCTCAGGTGTGCCACCCGGCGGTCCGGCTCCACCCGGCATGGTTGGGCCGCCGCCGCCGCCCGGCCCTCCGCTCGATCCGGCACTATTTGCCGACGTAGCGGCTGCGTTTGCAGGCGCCTATCCACCAAGTGTGGCGAATGCCATGTTGGGCGCCTACGCGCTGGGCGCGCCCACCCATCATCCGGCCTTTGGTCAGCCGCTGTTCCCGATGATGCCGCAAGGTCGGCGCAAGAATGCCACACGCGAGACCACTGCGCCTCTCAAGGCGTGGCTCAACGATCATCGCAAAAATCCGTACCCCAACAAAGGAGAGAAAATACTGCTCGCCATGTACACCAACATGACATTGACACAAGTGAGCACTTGGTTTGCCAACGCACGGCGTCGTTTGAAAAAAGAGAACAAAATGACGTGGTCGCCGCGCAACCGTTGCGACGACGACACTGACGATGATCTCGACGACGACGCCGCCTCAGGCGTGCTTGGTGTCAATAGCGACGACGACGGTGATCAGCATCAATTGCACCAGCACCAATCATTGCATCATCATTCATTGCACTCTCATCACAATCATAATCATCACCATCATCATCATCATCATCACAACAATCACACACTGTCGTCAGGTGGCGCTGATCATTTAGGTTCGCGAGCTGGCACTGACGACGAAGATGATGACGACGACGATGAGCATGATCACGACGACGACCACGACCATGATCACGACAATGACGATGATAACGCCAATGATGAACCAATTAATAGTAGCGACAATGACGATCTCAACAACAATAACACAACTAGCAACGATAAACAAACAACAAAACAGAGACATCATAGCTCGGCGAGAAGTAGCGCCAAGCGTCGTCATCATCACATCAAAGTTGACGTCGACGAAACGTTGAGCAATGCGAGCCAAACCAATGTTGATGTCGATTGTGAGACACGCATTCCAAGCAGAGACAGCCCAATGAACAATAATAATAACGAGCCCAATGAAGATAGCAAGCCCAATTCAAACGCTAAGCGATTGAAGACATCACACGGTTCTCTCAATGCACGCCAACAATTGGAGTTGCAAGTGCAATCGTCGAACAGTTCGCCCACCAAGCAGCACCATCAACGTGATGATCAATTGGCCACTAGTAGTGTTAGCACGACACCTACCGGATCTCCGCAGCAGCAACAGCAACATCAACATCACCACCAGTCGCAGTTACACCAAAGTCAACTCAATCAACAATTAAATCTCAGCCACCTGAATCATCACATGAATCTGGGCCTCACCTCACACAATGCTGCTGGAGCCGCCGCTCACCTTGGCACCGGCGGCAGTCCATATGCAGGGCCACCACCGGCGCCGCATCCGGCCGACGTCGAAGCCATGGCGGCCGTGTTTCAGCATCACCTGAGTCAGCACTTCCATTTAACAGGCACCGGCGCCGGTCATTACAATCCGTTATTGAGTGGGCCGCCGGCGCCACCACCACCGCATTCAACATCGCTGCCCCCAATGCCACCGATGAACGGATCGCCCACTTCGAATGCGGGTGCTGCCGGCGCGTCGCCCAACGGCAACAGCCAACTCACGGGACCCGTCGCCAATATAGGCCTACAGCAACAAATGCAACTCATGCAGCAAAATGCCGAATTTTTGGCACGCGCACATCAGTCGGCCGCGACGCTTCCGCCGCACCTGAGCGCATTTCATGCGCACCAACATCAAGCGCTCGCGCGTCTAGCACAAAGCGCCGCCGTCGCCGGAAGTAACAACAAAATCTGGCGCCCCTTTCATTGAGATCTCTCACTCTCAGTCACACTTTAACTCTCACTCACTCACTCACTTAAACTCAACAAGCACGACGACGCTTTACTCACTTTTGACTTGATTGACACGCGCGCTCGACAGCCTCACTCGTTCGCTTGAGCGAAATGCACTCGAGCGAACGAGTGAGTTTCAGTGAAAAGCGAGCACGAGCAATAATTAGCTGACAAGCATTACAGCGGTAGAAGCAGCGGCAGCAGCAGCTCACAATGAGCTATCGCTGTTCGGGCTACCGCTGACTCTTGAATTGAGCTTTGAGTGCCACTCTCAACATTTGCACAACAAACTGAGTGAGCGCATGTGAATGACAAGCGTATTTCCGGCGCATCAAGTCTCCTTCTTCACTCATCGTGTGTGAAAAGATGTGACGTGACACACACACACACACACACACGTCACTTGCCATCAGCTTCGACACACGATTTGACATCATCAGTTGTGCATTTATTCGCCCAATTAGTCAATGGTCGTCAAATGGCGCTAACTCGGCGCCTGTTTGTCATTTTGGTTGGCCTCATTTGCACCCCGTCCTCTCATCGATGAGGGCGCCACCTAGCGAATGCATCACACACACATGAGGGATAGAAAAAGCGCCATGAACGCCATCTGGCGGCAGTGCACGCGTCAACACCGACGTTAACTGTGATGGTAATGTCAAAGAATCAAATGAAAAATGGAATAAGTGTTTCGAAAGTTTCATAGACGTTTGCATATTTAACTTTAGAATAATTTCACATTGTAAAAAGCGACACACACACAGTTTACCTGTAAATATTATCACACGCGAAGAAATTGCGGCAAAAAAACCTCACTCGACACTTATGAATGAATTGCAGCGAATAAAACATACGGATTCAATTAAAATCAGTTTATTGTTGTTAGTTTTAGTTCATTTGAATGCTGGCTGTTATTTGAAATGTTGGCCAATGGATAATTCAATTCTGTTTGATTCTAATTCGGTGTTGCGTTGATTGGCCCAATGCTAGGCTTATATGGCTCACACACACACACACACACACACACACAC
>JAIFTH010000110.1:0-58467 GCA_019968535.1 Fragariocoptes setiger | reverse complement strand
AGAGCTACGATACCGACCAACCACGCTTCTACTCATTAGAACTGCAGATTCTCTCTCGCAGCTTCCCGCAATCACTACATAGGGAGCTGAACTGGCGACTGTGAAAATGCCTGGGAGTCGTGTTTTCGCAGTTAATCGGGCCTTTCGACTGCCAGTCGGAGTCGGCTCGTCGAACTGGACTGCCGCACAGTTCAGTTCATTCGAGCTGCCTGTTCGCGCTGACTGAGCAGTTGCCTCGGCCTGAGCATTGGCAGGCCAGGCTCATCGATTGGACTGCCGACTGCCAGTAGAAAGGCCTGTCGAGGATCAGGCGATCGTGTGCGACTCGATTCGCACCAGGGGGCGCCCCTGTCATCTGTGAGAACTTTCGATTTCACCCATCAATCGGCATCAGGTGGTGACACCACACATGCCAGCTCAAGATTAAATTGGCCGCGTCAGATTGTGCTCTGCATGACTTACTTTTGACCTGAGAACCAGTTTCTGTAAAGTCTGAACGTGCGTTGCCCGGTGTGCTTCATGTGTCGCGCAGATTAAGCAGCTTCTACAGCAGCAGGATTGGTCGTGTCCAGCTAGCAGATTCGCTGCCATCCCAAAGTCGACGTTGTCGAAGTGGAAGCTCACTTGTTGGTCAATCTCGAGTAGAAAGATGTTACACGAAGATGTATCGTCTTGTTGTTGTGTGTTTTTTGTTAATACAGCCAGACAGATAGTCAGCATCTGTGTTGTGTCTGTCTGTCTGTATGTCCGTCCAACGTCTGGTTGACCAGCTGTAGTCATTCGTTTCCAGAGAAGTAAGAAGCCAGCGTATTTATTGAATGATCTCGATCTATAGAAATAAAATTTAATAATGGAAGTTGGAATTATAACTATGTGTTTGTATCTATCCGTTGTCGTAGTGGCCGACAGTAGTATCGAACAAAATGCTATAGAAACCGATCCCATGTCAGTGTTGACTGATCCAACGCACGTCAAGCAAGAGCTTAAAGAGATTATCAGGATGCACATCGACGCCGACGCCAATGGACTGATGTCGCAAGAAGAAATTCGCAAATGGCTCATTGAGCTACAATCAAAACAATTGGACATTGACGTGGACAAACAATGGAATTTATATAGTCCGCCCGAGCACGAAGTCTTTTCGTGGGAAGGTTATTTGCCCGAAAAGCAGCACGTTTTGATCTGGGAATATTATTACAATGCCACGTATCCCGAACTGATTGATCGTAAAGAGCGTGGCGAAAACATCGATGCGGACGATGCTGAGTTGGACGAATCGGTGATTCAATTGAAGAAGATGGCCAAGCGAGCCGAGACACGGTGGAATTTAGCCGACGAGAATGGAGACACAATGCTAACACGCGAAGAGTTTAAGCATTTGTTGCATCCGGATGAAGGCAACGACGAACTAAAGGACCTGTTTGTACGTGAAGCCACCGAAGACATGGACTCGAACAATGACACCAAGATTAGCCTCGACGAGTTCCTTGAACACATTAAGAATTTGGGCTCGGAGCAGGAACGCAACGACAGTGCGTGGTTATCGAGTCAGAAGGAGAACTTTGCTCAATATCTAGACAAAAATAATGATACTCTGTTGGATCATGACGAAGTCAAACGGTGGCTGGTGCCGCCAGACGACGAGAAATTCATCCTCGAGTCGGCGCGAATGATTGAGATAGGCGACCAAAATGACGATCAACATTTGAGTGCGTTCGAGGTGTTAGGTCGGTACGAATCGTTCATGACATTGTTGCCACCTGAATATTGGCACCACAAGCGGTTATACGAGAAGCCATACGAAGACGACACAACAACAAACAAAGCTAGTGAGAAAGACGAGCTCTAGGCGGCATCCACTTAATTTCAATAAAGCAAAATGGCTGTGGTTTTAATAAAAGAAATGAAGCCGATTTTCCGAGTTTAATTCGGACATCATTTGTATGTTGGTTTAAATTATACTATTATGAGATTCTCATGATGTTTGCGAGAGAATATGTTTGTGAAAATTTTCGCTGATGAGCAAAAGAAAGAGTGGAGAGAGTTCATTGGGGTAAATTTAGTAGTTGATAATTCGATTCGTTGTCTGATATTGATTTGAATTAAGCAATTGAAATCAGATTGAACAACTCGACAGATAACAAAATGATCAAGTTGACAGCGTCATTCACTGATTCAGCAAATGTGAAGAGCACCTGTTTCCCTTCACGTTGTTATGCAATTTTAAATTTTAGTCTTTTCAGTGGTTTAAAGATTGTGAGGATTTTTCGACTAATTTTCTTAGAAAAGTTCCATAACAGAGCTTAAAGCAGAAGAGACAGCTCAACTCAAGATGCACAACAAAGCTTATCCGAACGACAAAAGTAAACAGCTACGTGAGGTAATGAAAGGACTTCAATGACATTTCAATACAATTCAATGGAGCTCTCAAGAATAGTAATCTTGAGTGAGTTGGCTCGATCAATCGATTATTGATTTTCACTTCTTGTTTGTTCACTTGTTGACAGCACGATTGCTAACCTAGTACATGCTAAGAGCAACAAGTTGAATGGACAAACAAGCCCAGCTTGATATTGCTTTTAAAACCCCAAACAATCGACGGCATTCAAATAGCTGAATGATGTGAAGAGAGAGAGAGAGAGAGAGAGAGAGAAAATATATAAATAATAGTGATAATAATGTTAAAAAGACAAACGGACGCATGTGTGATGACCGGCACGACGGCCGACCAACTGAAAGTGTTGACACGCAATGCAGGCGACAATAATCAATGATAGTCATTAATCATCGATGGTCTAACCACTGTAGCTTTTTGTTCATTCCTATCAACAAGTAAAGTAGCAGGTGCAGGATGTGCCGTGACAGTTTGAGTTACACTGATAATGTTGTGAAGCGTACATCAATTGGTCCTATGTGGTCAGACCATCATGCCACCAAATGCTGCAAATATTTCTTGATTTGCTTTGGTTTGCATCGCATAGTTCGGTGCAACAACAAAAATGAAAAAGAGAGAAATGGAATGAAAAGAGTGTGCTTGAAAAATCAATCTATACACCAGGACAAATGCAGCGCAAAGAAAAATGCTTTGTCTGGAAGCTACACAACAATTGGCGTACTTTGTGCATATGAGCGATTAGAACAAGTTGTCGTAGATAATGTGATGGTCAGCAGGACACTGGTCGGCAGTCAGTAATAGTTAGCAAGAGAAACAGGTGCCAGTGAGTTGGTGCCGCCGCCACCGGAGAGCTCACAAGTTGTTGCACCGAATATGAGCCGCAGAGAAAGAGTTTTTGTGGTTGTGAGACACTCTCTTGACTTCACAAGCTCTGTCGGCAACTGTTTGTCCAGACAACAGGTGCAAACAGATCTTCACTTGTCACTTTCATCAATGCCGTAGCACAAACGGCAAGCATCCTCTAGCTCGTTTATCGTGGCTGCATCTCTTTTCGACCAAACTGATAGCTCTCTGACCGAGCTTCAGCTAACCTCATTCTCATATGAATGAAGGCTCGATAGAGTGAATTTGTGATAGAGTGACCAACACTGAACATTCCACGCCTCTTCAGTCAATATGCTTAAAGGCATTGCCACTACTGTATAATCTAATTGATCGACACAATGCAAAAGAGAGGCGCTCCACGACACCAAGCTTCACATGCCTGAAGTCAAGAATTTTGTCATTCGGTGAGTCACATTTACGTATTAAGAAATTAACAGTTTTGAACTGTAGCTATGGAACAGGACACACAGTACAGGAAGTACGCTATAGCACGTTATATATTGAAACAATAAGCCACCAATAAACTATTGCATGTGTGTATGTGTGCATGCGTTATTTATGGTCCAACATCTCAAACTAAACATGCACCTTTTGTAACTGTGAGAATGACTTATTTGTTAGAGTAGCCTTTCGTAGAAGCTAATTCACATTCAAATTGCAAACAAGTGTACAAAGCAAGCTTTTTTGCGGCAAGACAGGCAGACGTCGAGCGAGCAAGCAAGCAAACAACGACAGCAAAAGATGGAAGCTCGTACAACAGAATGTTCGTTCAACTCCAATTTGCCTCATTTGTTTGTGTGCCACCTGATTGTGCTTACTGCAACAAATGACCACGCCAACGCTTCTTCTTCTCCTCTTTCATCGGCTTCAATCGCTTCAACTACAGCAGTTAAGCGCAACTAGTGTTTGTCTATTGCGCCAATACAGTAGCATTACGTAAGATTTTATCAAGCAACAGTGGCAGCTATCAATAAGTAAAAGTGTTACTGTGCATTCATTGAGCTTTGTTTCTTCTAGAGAATTTTGTTTTGAAAATTTTCGCTCCGATAGTGTGTGCTACTGTTGCTACATCAATAGAGCTCTGCTACATAAACAACAGTAACAACAACAACAGCAACAACAACAACAACTTTCGATTGATCGATTGAACCAATCAATCAGTTAAGACTGACTCGAGGCGATTACGCAAAGCGATAAACGCTTGGAGACATTGTGTTGTGCAATCGTTGAATGTGCCATCATCAAATCAAATGTATCGACGATCATCGTGAGAGCCAATCAAATCAATCCGTCGAACATTCTCATTCTTTTTAGCCTGCTGACCGTTGCCTGTTATTAAACTAATGTAACATTTACAACAAACATGTTTTACTTTGTGTTGTTTGGTAACAAAGTTTTATTGCATTTACATTCACAAGCGCATTCATTCCGGAACAAAGTCATTTGATAGAAATCTATAGAGTCACATGGAAATAGGCTCAAGTTTTTGGTCAAGTTTTTATCAAGTGACGCTCAGTTTTAGTTGATAGTAAGTGATTTGTGCACGTGCAGTGCCAGACTCCATGTGTAAGAGATCACGCTATGAGGTCATTACAAGCAGGTTTTAGGCAACTTGTTGGCCGTATTCATCATCGCAACATCATTGATAGGTGTCATAGCAAAACAATCAATCATCCAGTGTTGACAACAGATTCAAGCGCAACAATACAAACAAGTTCAATTACACAAACATGCAACAAGTCTTGAAGCACGCTCGAATGAGTAAATTGTATTTGTTTTTCTCAGTAGTGTCAATGATGTTATCATTGGTGTTGCCAAATAGCTATTGCGAAAAATTGGCACACACACGCAAAATGATAGAACACACATCTTCTCAACCATTGCAACAACAGCGACATCATATTCAACACGCTTCTGATGCTAACATGCTTATTAGCGATCTCGATGACAAACACTTGCTCACACATGGCCCACACTTGTTGGCCAATTTTCAGGCAAATGATGATATAATGCCAATTAAAACATCAACAAGAACACGAGTAGCACAGAAAGGCAATAACCATAGCAACAAGCAGAGTGTCAAACGAAATTTGTATGCCATAAATCACGGTAACAGCAACAGCAAGAGGAAAAAGAATCTCAATGACAAGTTGAAATTGAAAGTAACCAGTGTCAACGGAGTTCAAAGCTCTATATATGCAAATAGATATCAAAGACAGCATCGCTCAAGTATGCGTGATGATGTCGTCACAAGACGTCATCACGTGCACGCCGAAATACCGCACGAGCAAGAGCTGCAAGAGCCACGCCCATCGATGAGTTATTTGCCGAACGGACCGCCACCCAGTGTGCCGTTGCTCATGCTGAATGGTCCCCAATATGAGTACGTGCTGCATAGTATGCCCAAATTGATGGCCAAATTGTACAACTCAAAATTGTACCAGAAATTGCAACACTTTAATCCGTTGTTTAAGTGGCCACTGGCAATGGCAAATCCACGTTTCATCAAACAGATCCTGTCAAATCCGGGCATGCTGGTGATGCTGTTTCACGCCATCGAAGTGGCCTATTTGACCCTGCCACACGGTGTGCTGTTGAGACCCCTCATGAAGTTGGTGGCGCAACCCGATGCACGCAAGGAGATGGAAGTGTGGCGCAAACGTCGCGACTACTACGACAAATTGTACGGACCCGGCGCCAGTTGGTCGCAGCCCAATCTGAGACCAACCGTGCACGAGATGCTGATGGTAGGCTACAAGCCTAACAATAAGCATAACAACAACAACAACAATCATCATCATAATCAGCAGCAACAACATCAGCATCACAATCATCATATGCTGCCGTTGAATCGTGGAAAGACCATTCCCTTGTCACCAGCGTCACAGTTGATACAACATGACAACAGTCATACGGTATTCGAGAGTCAACGGCAACCCTTGGTGCCACCTGAAATAAAATTGTTACTGCCAAATGATGTGTTGCCCAAACAATCAATTGGTCACCATTCAAATTACATGACGACGCGGCCCGAATGTTTCGGCCAGAGAGTATATTGGCCTGACACGAGCAGCAACAATAACGACGCATTATCATCCCAATTGGATCGAGATGAATTCTATTCAAATCCAACGAATTGCGACGAGCAAATTTGGGCATCGAACAAACCATACTTGGACCTCAGCTACACAAATGAAGCGAATGCGATGCACAATGTGGGCATCGATCATGAGCTGGAGCTCGATTCACATCCGGCTCTCATGCGCCCCGAACAATTGATGAGCGACCAAGAGTATGCCGCATTGGATGAGGCACAAAAAGAGCAAGTGGAAGGCTTGCGTGCACAAATTATTGGTGATTTTTGAATTAAAATTCACAACTTATTACAACGTCAAGCAGTTTGCTAGAAGAATGTGTTAATTACAAAATATTTGTTGTCGCTTCTTTCACAACAGATGTTAGATTTGATTGGAATTTGTGTAATTTTGAATGAGTGGGCTGTTTATAGCCGATTGTTATTCGAACGATGTCTGGTCGTCACGACGTCAGTGTGTGTCGGTCAACAGAATTGAGGCCAAGCTTTGAGCGTACCGCGCTCGCCTCGCCGGATCAAGCTGTGCGCCCCACGCGTAAGTAGTGGCTCTTACACGAAGATCGCATGCGCAATACGCCACGAGTCCAGCACGCTAACACTAATAATGACGTGTGCGGCCCTTAATCTTGTGCAAGCTATTACGCTTTACATTGAGGTGCTCCCCCCCCCCCCCGGACATCGTAGCAGCACGTATCGAGCCGCAACGACGATGGACACGTACGTGGCATACACACACACACATAGTGTTAATAAAATAAAAACAAAATAGCACAACATGAGTTCAATTCAGCTCGGTATATTTTTATTATTTATATTTTCTCTTGACAGCTTAGAGCTTCATTGGGCCTTACAGTATTACAGTTTATTAAAACGTCACCGATCCGTTAGATGTTAACGAGCGAGAAACGAAAGAGGAATGGAATAAACAAATACAATGAAAGAAAGGAACGATGTTTGTCGTCCGAAATATTGTTGTCACAATGCAAAGTCATGATTCAATTCGCAATTTCACACAGTTGTCCAACACAAAAGTCTCAATTTGGGAGCCGATGAATTCAGATTGAACAGAGATAATTTAAATAGCAACTCAGGAACACACGTACGGCACAACGACAAAACACATTATAAAATATATATATATATATAAATATAATTATGTATAACTATATTAGCTATTGGCGCACATCGGGCCATCGACTATGTATAGCGCGAATTGAAATTCTGATCATCATATCATTGACACTTATTTCTCAAGTATCGTACGCAACTCTGCCGGCCGAAATACGAATAGGTGAGTTGTATAATTCATGCTTATCATCATCCGATATGTTATGTAATATCAACTCGCACTCAAGTTGACTGTGATGAGTGTTTGTGACTAATAAAATGATTTCCCCCTGTTGATAAACTCTTGACTATGTAGGCGGTCTGTTTGAACGCGGCGAAGAGAATCTCGAGCTGGCATTGCATCACGCCATCGAAAAGATCAACGCGGACGCGCGAATATTGCCCAAAACAAAACTGGTGGCCGAAGTGGAGCGTCTCGACAAATCGGACAGTTTTGCGGCGTCACGACGTGCCTGTAATGCGCTAAAAAAAGGTATTGTGGCCATCTATGGGCCCCAGACGGGCAAATCGTCAAACTACGTACGCTCGGTATGTTCCAACATGCAAATGCCCCACTTTGAGACACGCTGGGACAGTACGTTGAGCGCCGAACCGATGCGCTCGTACTCGATCAACATGAGCCCACATCCGACGGTGTTGGGGCGCGCATTGCGCGATCTAGTGATCAAAAAGAATTGGAAAACATTCGCTATTTTGTATTCCGAAGATTCGTCGATGATATTGATACAGGAGATATTGAAACATTCCAAGATGCACACGAAACGAATCATGGTGCGTAAGGCGCGCGAGAGCAGCGTTGAGTCGGGTAAGCCAAGCTTCAAGGAGATCCTCAAGGAGTTGGCCCGATTGAATGTGAAAAATATCATCATTGATGTACCGCGCGATCAAGTGGCCACCGTGTTGACGCACGCTCAAGACGTGAACATGCTCAAAGTGTACAACAGCTACATATTCACCACGCTCGACATACACACCGTTGATTTGAAAGAATTCTATCACACCGGCACCAATATATCGTCGTTCTCGATCATCGATCAAACGTACGCCCATTTCGACGATATTGTCAAAGATTGGCGCACCAATCAGTCAAACGATCTGGCGCCCTGGAATCGTCTCGTCGATCGTGACGTCCAAAAAGATTTGACGCCCAATTTCACCACCGAGGTGGCGCTCACTTACGACGCAATGTTGCTGTTGGCGCGCTCACTACACGATCTCAATCGTACTCAATCGGCATCGATCAACGGGGCCACACCGATCAAAATCAATTCGTTGATGTGTTCGCGCACCAGTGATACGTGGCAATTTGGCAACATGCTAAAAATGTACATGCAGCTCAAATCGATATACGGTATCACGGGCGAATTGAAGCTGGACGAGCGCGGCTATCGGACCGATTTTCGTCTTAAATTGTACGATCTCACGCGCGACGGGCTCAAGTCGGTGGCCCACTGGACCATGGCCGGTGGTCTCGATTACATGGGCAATTATTCGAGTGTGCTCACAGAAAATTATCGTGAATTGTTGCGAAACAAAACACTGACAGTGGTCACACTGGAGAATCGCCCTTACGTGATGCGTGTGCCCGATTATGACAACAAAACTGGCGTCGATCGTTGGGAAGGCTATTGTGTGGATCTGATCAAGGAGCTGGCACAATTGCGCAATTTCAAGTTCGATTTGCGTGTACTCACCGGCGAATCATTGTCGCACGGTACACGCAACGAGAAAGGCGAATGGAACGGATTGATTCGTGAACTCATCGATGGCAAGGCCGACATTGCGGTGGCCGATCTCACGATCACGTACGAACGTGAATCGGTGGTTGATTTCACAATGCCCTTCATGAGCTTAGGCATTGGAATATTGGTGAAGAAACCGACAAAGGCATCGCCGAAATTGTTCGAGTTTATGCTGCCTTTGGCGCCCGAAGTATGGATCTATCTGATCACAGCGTTCGTGGGCGTCACACTGTTCATGTTTATGGTGGCACGCTTCTCGCCCTACGAATGGGCCAATCCGCATCCATGCGAGCACGAAGTGGACGAACTGTCGAATGAGTTCACGATGAAAAATACACTCTGGTTCACAATAGGGTGTCTCATGCAACAAGGTTGCGACATTATGCCGCGCGCCTTATCCACGCGTGTCATGGCCGGCTCGTGGTGGTTCTTTATACTAATTATCGTATCATCGTACACTGCCAATTTAGCGGCCTTTCTCACCGTCGAACGTATGGACAATCCTATTCAGAGTGCCGACGATTTGGCCAAACAAACAAAAGTGTTGTACGGTTGCTTGAAATCAGGCTCAACTCGTGCATTCTTTCAGCGCTCCAATTATACGACGTACGCTCGCATGTGGTCGTTCATGGAATCAAAACGAGCCGAAACGTTGCTCGACAGCAACAGCAAAGGCGTCGAGCGTGTACGCAAAGGTGACTTTGCCTTTCTCATGGAATCCACCACGATCGAGTACACGGTGGAGCGCAATTGTGATCTGAGTCAAGTGGGCTCTTTGTTGGACCAAAAAGGCTACGGTATTGCAACGCAGCAAGACTCACCCTATCGTGCCGTACTGTCTGAGGCCATACTGACCTTGCAAGAGGGCGGCGTTCTGCACAAACTCAAAGATCGCTGGTGGAAAGAGAAAAAAGAAGGTAACACCAGCTGCGAAGTGAAAGAGACACAAAAGTCTAGCGGCCAAGCCAGCGAATTGGGCCTCGATCATGTCGGCGGTGTGTTTGTGGTACTCGGTCTGGGAGCGCTCATTTCCATTGCCATCTGTGTGGGTGAATTTGTGTGGAAAACCAAAAAGATACCGCGTTCTGAGCGTGACCACGTGCTCGTCGAGTTGGCACGCGAATTCAAGTACGTATTTTGTGCCAACGGCAATCAGCGGCCCTTCAGACGAACGTTCACATTGGACGACGACGACGACAGTTCTCCCACTCTCAACGTCAACAACAAACAATCGTCGTCGGCGTGCGCTCTCGACTCGTCCGTGATCGGCGCCACCTTAGATGGACCGGTTGGCGTGCTGCCCGATAGCCACCTGATGGACATGCAGACAAGACGGGGCCAATTTGCAGCCAGATATCATCAGGACTCGGCGGCAACCAACATGCAGACGTCATGTCTGCAGCATGATGTCAATAGTGAGGCCGAACTGTTGGCCAGCTACGAGCGCCTGCAACAATTGCATCAAATGAAACAACGCCAACAGCAGCAGCAGGCGCACCAACAACGGGCGCTCATCAATCAATTGGGCCACACATTGTCGCAATCAATGTCACTGGACGATCCATGTTTCGCAGCTGCAACCGTTGCCGGCAATGGTATGTCGACTCTCAGGCAACGCACCAAACACACCGACAACAACAACAACACCAACAATTATTCCACCTACGACGATGCTTACGTGCCAGACGATGCAACTGCCGCCACTGTCAATGGTGATAACGGCCTCATGTGTCGATATTACGACGCAGGCATCATGCGTGGCCTCGAGGCCTCCATGGGATTGCGCGGCATGCATCAACCCAGCTTAGATTCACAAATTGCCAACTTGCAGTTGCAACGCAACAAACAATCATCGCTCAATTATGACAGCAGCAATAACAACTATCGTGGCTGATTTTCGCTATCAACAAAGCCTCAACGAATGCTCAACAAATTAAATTTACTCGTTAGAATTTATAAACAACTCAATTAAAATCATGAATGTAAATTTACGCTTAATTTTGCTTACTCAATTGAAATTGGTCGCTATCAATTCTGCAATAACGAGCAATGTGCGTGACGTATGATAACGCAAATATGATTACAATACAATTATGACTTGCGCTCCTTTCCTAAATAAAATAGCAGCATTGACTTATCTAATCAGTGCTGTGGTCATTGAACATCATTGTTGCTACATCAATTTGCCAAAAGCACTTTATTGTTGTACTTTTTCATATCATCAGCAATCAGCAATACCGATGTTGATTGAATGTATCTGTCAGTCGAACGGTCAAGTCGGTTTGACTTGGTCTCACACCTAGCATTGCTGGGATTATAGAAAGGCGACGCGCTCGCCCAGCGACTCTGCGTTCAAAATGGGCTAATCTTCTCGTGGTCAGGTAGATTTAACATCATTCAGTGCTAAAAAATTCTTACTCTCTACGATAAATCGGTAATATTCCATAAGATCGATGCGCGGGCTCTTTGTCGGCGTGGAATTTAGCCTCACTTAGAACGTCACATATAAACATACTGTACATAAAACGCAGCCTATTGGCCATCGAATTTTCAATCTTATTCAGATAACCAACCAGAGAGCCAAGTGATTTCGCACCGAGTTTAGATACGGACTCAATTTCAGGCCGGGCATAGGAGTTCATCATACCGAAGACCTGCCTGCCGTCCAAGTTCTTTCTAGCACTGATCTTGTGCTCATCATTATTGCAATCAATTGTGTGACTGGTCGCTGAATTTTCCGACAAACATTCTTGATGGCTTCGTTGAAACTTGTTTGGCCCCAAAGTGTAAATTTATTGAGCTGCCTGATCACGTTAAATCGACGTAATGGGAAGTACAAACCTAAGAAATCGGGATGTTTTTTGCCTAGCTCGCTTTGATGGACAGGCTTCCAGGTCATAATTTTACGATCGTTGCTTGCGTGGCATATTAAATAATGAGCTATCGATTGCCACACTTCGGTCGTTGCATTCTTCAAATCATGCAAATATTCCGGATGAACACAACCTAAGCTGCCCGTGACATATCTAGTTGATTGATCCAGGTGTCCCTGTTCTTTTTCCGACTCGTCTACTGAGCCAGCAATGTCAATGAGATTTGTCAAAAACTAGCAATTCCAGTCTGGCAAAGGTTAAGTGAGTTGAAGAGAAGGAATGGGTAATATACATGGGTACTGGCTCGCTTGGAGATTTCAATATTTTCAAGATTCGTGGCGCACAATAAGGCCCCAATTTCGGAGTAAGAGTCGTTTATTACACTCGAAAATTCCATAGTCTTTTATTACGTAGTAATTACAATAGCATTACTCACATTGATCGCTTAAGGCAATTGTTTCAACAATTTTCTATCAATCTTACTTAAGGGGCCCGTCGTTGGGAATCGATCTAAGAATCGCACACCTGCTGTGAGACGTTTCGCTTTGGCGACTCGTGCCGCCACGAAGTCACAGATTTCTTGCTCTGACACGAGCGACACTTGTTGCTGGCCCGCTTGGTGTGATAACGTTTCGCCGTTGTATGTGGCAGAGCTGCTGACACCCAAGTAGCCTGGTTTAAGTTGAACGAACGCACGCGGCACATGGTGATTGGGAATCGTTGAATGGGCTAAACCGACAACGGCGCACTGATCGACTGCTGGATGTTGGCACACGACACTCTCGAGCTCGGCGGGTGGGATTTTCCACTCCTCATCGAGGAACAGCGTGTCTTTGATTCGATTCTCGATGTACAATCGATTGTTGGAGTCCATGTAGACGAGATCTCCAGTTTTGTAGAAGTGTTCACTGTCGAATGCGTTGCGTGTGGCCTCGGGCATATCGAGATAATGACCAAACAGTGTCTTACCACGTACGCACAGTTCGCCACGTTGGTAGGGTCGTGTGAGCGGTTGCCCGGTGCAAGCGTCGACGATTTTGGCCTCGATGCCAGGCACCAGGTAGCCGGAGCACGACAATCGGCCACGATGATCGTCCACGCTCATGATCGTCATGAAAGTGGTCTCGGTGGCGCCGTAGCCTTGACGAATGATGACGTGCGGATACGCGTGCAAGAATTGCTTGACGAGATCGCTTTCGTGTATTCGCGCCCCCACACAAATGACGTTACGCAATGAGTCGATGTTGTAAGAGCGATTGAGCTTTTGCGGCGCGCTCAAAATGTGTGCCATGATTTTGTAGGCGAACGCAACACTTAGCATGGCGTCGGTGATTTTGTACCGTTCGACGTACTCGGCAAAAAGTTGCTCCTGATAGGGCGGCATCAGCGCTATCGTTGAGCCGTACAACATGGACAGTAGCAAATTGGACAAGCCAGTCATGTGATCGAGCGGAATGTCGCCCGACATCACTTGTGACGGACCTAGGCACCACAATTTGGGCTCTTTGATGTCGACGAGCGATTGCACAAGGCTGGCGTGCTTGGTCACAACCACTTTCTGTTTGCCCGTCGAGCCGGACGTGAGCATGAGACACGCGGTATGATGTTGCGCGTCAATTGAGTTACACAATTGTTTGATTTGTTCTTGCGTAAGCGCCTTGTGTGCGAGCAATTGTTTGTAAGTGACAATGTCATAAAGCGTATCATCTTGATGGTTACCATCGTTGTTGTTGTTGCTATCAGCTGTAGTGACACATTCGTCGTTGTCAGCATCGATCCAAACGATGATTGCGTCGGCACGAGCACTCTGGTCGGCTTTGAGCTGTCTCATCATTCGATGTTGGGCGCGCGCGCCCACAATTAGCTTGGGGCGCGCATACTCGCTGATGACACGGTGCTCATTGTAGCCGTCGCCCGGTCCTGAGGCGCACAACACGCCGCCTAACAGTATCACCGAGAGCGCCATCAGGGTCTCGCGATCGTCGTGCTCGCACACCAAAAAGGCGGCGTCGCCCCGCTCGAGTCCGTTGTTCAGAAGGCCCGCGGTGATGCGCGCCACCTTGTCCAGGATTTGTGCACCTGTCCAGCGGCGTCCGCTCGGACAATCGACGATTAACGTTTTTTGGGCGTACGTTTGGCACGCGTGCACGATTATTTTGGCCAAATTGTTCGCGTACTCGGGCGGCGATCGGCTCGCAAACAGTGACTTTATCACTCCGCTGCTCGGATCAACATTTAACGTACCGCTCTCTTTGCTGGAAGTCTCACACGATTGTGTTGGTCGCACTGATTGTTTTGTATTGTCCCCAGTAGCGTTGTCCAGACCGCATCCGTTGTTGGTCCCACTGAGAATCGTTTCATTTTCCAATTTCATTTTAATCCGTTTCGTTAGGTTAAGTTTGTCAATTAGTTTTGTACTTGTTATAATGTTTCTTCTGTAAATGTGTGTGTGATTATCATTAGTATTATTACTATGATTGTTACTAGCTTTGATTTGCTTAAATACTTTACTGAAGTTCAAATGATTGCCATTCATAACTCTCTCTCTCTCTCTCTCTCTCTGTCTGCTTGCGTTTGTGTTGGTGTGAATGTGGGCGCTTGTGTCGATGGATTCTCTCTTTAGTATCTTGTTATTGTATTAAGTCTTGGCAAGTTTGTTCAAGTCTGTCTAGGTTGCAAACTGCCTGCCATGCACCATCACAATATATAACCAGTTGACTGAGCCAATTAATGATCTTGTGTGATGAAATTGCTTCTTACACAATCACACAGCGTCAACAACGTCAGCAGCGATAATAATAACACAAATATTGATAATAATTATGAGTGCATGCGTGCGTATGTGGAGTTGCACATACGTACACATTCGAGTTGTGGTGTATGAGTAGTAAAGTATGTACAGTTGCATGTATGGCGCAATGATAATATTATGGGGCTCACGCTGTCAACGTCAATTGCAATACCTCGTGCACACGTCAATGTAATAATCACATAACAAACTTTTGCTCAACTTTTATCATCACGCTCATACTTTTGTCACAATTATGTCACATAAAGCAACTATAACTGAATTATGCTCAATCGATCACAATGCACGCGTACACTGTTAGCGAGTAATTTTGGCGCCCACCAGCGACGGACAATGTACTGTGTAATAGTGGCTACAGTGGCGATGCCTGTGCATAGCCACTATAGCCAACATAGCCATCATAGACCCTATACAGCTACTAGAGAGATAGCAGTATGAATAGACAGGCTTAGAGTTCGATGAAATAGCTATGTCAATAGCCAACAAATAGTTATACAAAGAGGGAAACAGAGCTGGACTACTCTCATTCTGTTTTCCAGTGTGTGTCTAGCAGACTGCGTGTGTCATTATTTGTCTGTGTAACTTGGACGTCTCAACGTGATTTTGATTGGTGATTGATTAGAATCCGCACCAGCACGCCCACATTGCACTTGTTGCTCGTTTCCTGCTACAAACCATTTCAATGAATCGACTTCTTATCTCAAGTACGTAAGCACTCATTCTTGTTTCTCATTGATTCAACACAAAACGTGACAATCAGAAGTTCAGAATTCACAGAGATACCATACCATTTCCATCTGACATACCATACAATAGTGTCTCCGTCTTAATTTGCCGTCTTCAGATTGTTTCCCGAATTGCCATTATATGTAAGATAGCGTGACATTCTTGTGCCGTTGATTGATTGAATATACCCATGCATGGACAAGTATTGAGTGCAAAAAAAGTTGTCTTGATATAAGCAACACTTTCACCACAACTTATCAGTATTCAGTATGACATAAACAATTCACATGCTGTACCGTAATCGTAAAAGCTTAAAGGTGTGATGTGTAGTTGTGACGATGTTCACGTGATTGATGATTAAATAAACAGAATATTCTCAAGTAAACATTGCTCAATCCACCTCTCACCATAGGAAAGTTTGTGAATATAATGTGTCTAGCAATCTTATATCTCTCAAAGTGTCCACTGTGTCTCCTACACAATAGAGTCTCTCTAGCTGTTACATTCGCAGCAATAAAGGAGCAATAGATTGAAAATCACAACCAAGAATCTGACCGAACAATCTTATTGTTCAATTTGTTGGAGAATTACTACTTACAACTTGAGCATTTTAATTCGTTCTCGACAAACTTTTGCACTGCAATGTTTTGTGCTTTCGACTCGTGTAATAATCATAGATTTTAGTGACGCACACCATCATTAGACTGCTTATTGTGAAACACGAATCGTCGCAAACGTTAAACGTTTAACATTAAGCAAATTAAAGATTGATCATTCTTTTTGAAGCGATTCGTCGACGCTAATCAAATCAAGGGCCGCCAGTGTTTGCTGAGTCTTGATACGCGACCAAACGTAAGCATCGTTGTTGGCCAATATTTGGGCCGTCGCGAGGGCCGCGTTCTCGGCGCCCAATATCGTTGTGCAGCCCAAACCGGAAGGCAGTCGCATCGATGACCACAAGTCAACACTGACTGTTGACATGTCACTAATGGGCGGACAATTGATGACAGGAATCGGCGAATTAGCACTGGCTACCAACCCCAGTCCGTTGCTGCGCCCGGCCACTGCAATCACACACTGGCACGCTGGCCACTGGTTCAATTGTTCCAACACCTGTAACGTGTAACCGGTGGATTTGTGTGCCGAGCTAATGTGAACGCTCACCTGCGAAATGTTGAACTTTCTCTTCAATGCGTCGACAATCTTGTCGCCGAACGCACGATCGCTGCTTGAGCCCATCAATATGCCGACACGCGGCGCCATGAAATATGCCGCTGTAGTTGGCTTTGGCACTAGCGACAAAAACAATTGCTCAGTTCTCTCGGCAACGAGCGCAAAATTGGAACGAATTTTGTCCATCGCTTGAGCGTCCATTTGTGACGAGTCTAAATTGCGATACACTTGCTTGTCGAGCATGAGCCGTTTGTCTCCGTTTGGCCACAAGCGCCATGAATCGTTATCAATAACATCGGATAGAACAATGCTATTCGAACCTTCTGCTACGCCAAATTCGACTTTCATATCGATCAGCGAATGATTGACAGTTTGCCAAGCACGCTCGAGCACTTCAAACACCAAACGCGAAATCATTTGCATTCTATCAATGTCACTGTTGGACATAGGACGCAAACCCTCGAATTGAGCCTCCCGAATGCTCTCGATGGACCAATAAGGATCGTGATTGGCGTCGTCCTTGAAAAATGTCTCCAATTTGACGGGCACAAATCGGAAGCCCTCTTTCACATTTGAGTGACGCCTCAGGAACGAACCTGTCGCGACACGCCGTGTCACCCATTCGATCGGAATCATGGTGCATTTTTTCGCCACAAACGCAATGCCTGATTCGCGACGCACAAACGATGTTGGCACACCGATAGAGTTGAGAAATTCAAATATCGCCCCATTGGTTCGTGTAGAGTAAATTGCTTTGTCTTTCATGTTGTGTGCCTTGGCTCCGTCGCCTGCCGTAATTCGATCTTTGCTTTCAATGTATACCAGTGAACTGTCCGATGCATGCTCGTAGATTTGTTTGGTCTTACCTTCGGCCAACAACTTTCCCTTGACTTGGATGAAACATGTTAATCAGATGAACATAATTAACATCAGACATTCACTTATTTGTATCGAATAAAAGGTATCAATATTTTTTCTGACTTACCGGATGCCATTTTTTATTATCATCTAGCAGTTCGAAATAAATTTGTATCAGTGATCGATTAATCAAAAATAAATGATGATTTCTTCGATTTTATAATTGTTTCACAGTTTTCAAGAAGGATGTCTCACAATAACTATCGTTCGCAGTTGCTAGGCGCTTGTTTGACTAGACCAACAATAACAACAGCAGCAATAGTGTCTGATCGTTGATGATATCAATGTGCACAGACACACACTAACACACAAGTTGTTGAGTTTCAAGCAAACTTTACGACAATCGAACTTTGTAGATTCAATGTTACCCATAATTATGTTGATAACGTCAATTTTCACGTCGTCGTGCTCAACTGCTACGTCATTAAAATCAATATCAATGATGATAATTCAAACAACAAACTCGATGCTTATCTCTAGCCCGGCTAAATAATGAACTCAAATTGTAAGACATTCTAAGAATTTAACGTTAATTCTAGAAATGTCTCACAATAATCATTCACTGTTTACATAAAGTCAGCTCTAAAAAACGTTTGTGTCACATCATCATATGTTTTAGGCTCATCACCGCACAAAAGTTTCTCAGATGAGACGCTTCTTTTGTGTTTGAATTTGAGGGAACCCGCCAGGGGCCCTCGCTTCTGCGCATGACATCAAGACATTCAGCACTGTGTCCTCATGTAGTGCGTGCAAAACAAGATTTGATGTTAGCGAACAGGATATGATTTGTTGTTGAGCAGAGGCATTTAAAAAATGTGTCTCACTCATATTCAAGGAGATTTATAACAATGTTTTTCAATAAAAGCTGCCAAATTATTTTATTAGCGACCCTTGGATTTTATTGCATATCAACGAACATTCTAATTCTGGTCTCTAGCCAACAACAATCATTGTATACTTCGGACGGACCGACCGATTGTCATTATTGTAAATTGCTCAGCAAATCCGTAGATCTTTCAATCGTAGAGGCTCACAGATTCAGTCATGATAAAGAGAAGCTACATAAGGCAATCAAGAATAGACTTTGCGTTGACGTGGACAATGAGCAATACAAGAACGAGTGCCGTTCGTTGTATTTCAATAACACCGCACTAATTGATGATTGGATTGACAAGCAAATGCGCAAAAATGTTCGCTTGTTCGACCATTTGTGCATCAATAGATTGAAATTGTGCTGTCCATCGAACAGATTTGGGCCCACGTGTGCTGATACTTGTCCGGAGTGCGACACGAATCAATACTGCCATGGTGACGGCCTCAGGTCTGGCACCGGACAATGCACGTGCCGACCAGGATACATCGGTGCCAATTGCTCACAGTGTGATGTGGGATACTTTCGAGTCGAATACGGCTATGCACGCGATCGAGTGGTGTGCCAGAAATGCCACAAATCGTGCCGATATTGTCGCGCTGACGGCCCCATCGGATGCGAAGTTTGTCAAGCAGGATTCGTATTTCACGAAGGCTACGGCTGCCTAGATGTTGACGAGTGCCAACAAGATAACAATGTTTGTGGCACTAATACATTCTGCGTTAATACTGAGGGATCCTACTTTTGCTATCAATGCGATCGAGCCTGTTATGGGTGTCACGGAGATGGGCCCGATATGTGTCTGCAGTGCGCTACCAACTTCAAGCTCATCGATGGCACGTGTGTCGACCAAAGTCCCAAGATTATGGTTGAAACTGCCAATTACATACGATATTTGTTGTACTTGAGCTTGTGCGCTTGTACTTGTATCATTTTCTATAGTAACATTTATATCGCCAGTATCATTGGACTGTTGGTCGCTTTGTACATTGGGGGCGCCGAGTACGTAATGCGTACGAATCTCATTGTCGATCCAGGCGCTTCGCTGATCCCTGAAACAGCAATCTCAAACCAAGAACTGTAGACTGATCGTAGGGGTAACAATTATATTACTAACTATACGATTACTATACGATAACTATAACGATTGTAGGACATATCTCGCACAACAAAGCTCAGCCAAGCTGGTTTCTTAAATCGAACCAAGAAAATTTCATAGGCAGACTAGCCTCGATCAATCTAAACGAGATGTCGCAGACAAAGAACATGTTCTGCGAATATATTGTAATCATCCCCGAACGGATATATGTCTTCCTGTCAGTTTCAACTTTCAATATGGTAACTAAATGAAACGACAGTAAGATTGACAGTAAGTCAATCTGTAACAACGAGCTAGTATTATTTAACAAGATTCTGTATGATTCTGTGTGTGAATAATTTTAATACAAAACATGTCATTCCTGAAAAGGTTCGTTTCATTCTTAATTATTCCTCAAACGGGTGACAATTGCATGCAAATCGGGCCCTAAGAAGCCATAATCTGATATATATTCATTGATATCGTCCGGGGGCGGCCGATTATCTCGGATTGTTGAGGGTATACCTTGTGGTCTAAGTATGAGCGTTTTGACATGCACTTCTGCTGAACCTTCGGGACCACTCGGACGCTCCAGTGGTCCTCGTATTCGCTCGCCAATCATTTTGAGACGAGGAAATATTAAACCGCGATGGACTTCAGGCCCAAGCTCGCACAAGGCCGATATGGAACCATAAAAACTGGCCATGGGTAGATTGGGCGTGTCAAGCGCTTTTGTCAACAGTCGAGTGATGCGAGTCTGCAGACAGTTGGTAGATGTGTTGAAATTTTTGCATATTGTGTTGAGCAATCGTGAGGCGAAATCTCGGAGTGCATAATGATTGTCTTGATCGGGACGGTTGCATATTTGTTTCGAGACTATACATGTGATGACTGTGGGACATAATTCGTGCAAGTACTTCTCCAAGTATAATGTCTGATTTTCGAGCAAAGCCTTCACCATTCGCATAAGATAAATGAGAAGTGCCAGATTATTGTGAACAACATTGACTTTAACTCCCTCTGAGATGAACGTTATGAGTCTGGGCAACATTTGATGCAATCCCGGATCGTAACTCAATGACTGTAGAGCTTGATGTCTTCGGGGCTCCACTGAACCCACGCAAGCTTCAGTGATCTCTTTGTAATAAAGCTGCTGTTCGACACTAAGCTCATGAGTGGCCAATTGCTTGACTCGAACAATTTCAATGTGTTTCTTGGACGGATTCGGTGCTCTACCATGAATGTCAGCCTTGCGATTCTTCTGTAATTTCGTGTCGGCTTTCTCAATAGACTTGAGAGGATCGACACACTCGAGACGCTGTTGGTCACGACTCAATGGAGGTGGATTCTCGGGTATAGCCGGCTGTATGCCGTCGATGACAAGCCAATGAGATCTAATGGCAACGTCTTGCGGCAGCTTGGCCTGGAGTCCCGAGGCAATCACATCGGCGAGAATTATTTCTTTATCTTCGTGAAAGAATATCTCTCGTCCACCGCCAGACGCAAATCTGAAAGGGATAAACTCCTCACTTTGGAACCCTAGAATGGGTGGCATATTCTTGATCTTGAGAGCATAATCGATGTCTTTCGTTAACAAACGCTTGCGCCTAGAATGGCACACAAATTTTTCTGCCTCTTTGACAATAGATCTTAGCCGATTGGAAACATCTTCGGCAAGAAACTTGGCGCCATCCTCGTCCAAATTCCCAATGTTAGCCGTCTCGGCCATCAACTTGATCGAGTCAATACTAAATTTGGCTGACATTGTAGGTCGACGCTATCTCAAACTAACCGGCAGTTGATATGATGAAGGGCACAGCAATAACAATATATTATCATTTATTATGCAGTATATAAAAACAATATTTTTGATTAGTTGACATCTTTTTTTTCGTTCAAATTAGTGATGATCACGGCTTGAATCATGCGGCGCGAATGAGCCAATGGAGAATGAGCGCCTGCCACATGCATTGTGCAAATCAGTTGGTTGGCAGGACCATCGGTTCACAACGACAGTCCTGCAGCTATGACTGTCGACCCGAGGGCGTGTCGCGCAAACGATATGCGCACCGTCATGTATAAATATCGTGAGGTCCCGCCGAAATTATCGCACTATTGTAATAAACCAATCCCCTGTTGACGTCAAATATATTGACACGCTAACTCAGCACGTTAATCAATCTTATCCGGCCCAAGTCACGTCAACATATAGTCTCCGACATGTCCAACATCACGACAGTAGTGTTAGATCCCAAAAAGGACAAGATTGGCTCGGTTCCCAAGGCGAGGAACAGCAATAAAAAGGCATATCGCGACTCACAATTCTCAGGATGTAAGTATCGCAAAACTTGTTGAAATCATCGTTCTAATATCAACTCAGTTGTTTATGATACTAATTTTTACATTAATTTGTTCTTAAACACTCGCCCCCTAGCCGAAGAGGAACGACGACAACTGTTGGACCAGTCAAAAACTATTTATGTCGGTAACTTGTCCTGTTACACAACCGAATCTCAGCTCTACGAGTTATTTTCAAAATGTGGCGACATTAAACGAGTCATTATGGGCTTGGATGCCAAAAAGAAAATACCCTGTGGCTTTTGTTTCGTCGAATTTGAAACCCGAGAGGCCGCTAATAATGCTGTACACTTCGTCCGTCAAACTTGTCTAGACAATCGTCCGATGTGTACCGATTGGGACGCAGGTTTCACAGAGGGTCGTCAGTATGGCCGAGGAAAATCCGGTGGTCAGGTGGGCGATGAAAGGGTCGCCCGGCGTAGTGGTGGCGGCGGCTTTGTCAGGCATGCATCATTCGTCGCCACTCTATGCTTGATAGCAATGCTCGCCTGTTTTGTCATTACCACTGAAGCCAATGTCACCTTTAGCATTCGCAAAGCCGGACCCTACATACAGACTGTCCAACAATCCAAACAGGGACCAGCTTTCGAACAGGCTTTCGCCAACATTCTTGTGACTATAATGAAAACCTCAAAGCCAACTCTAATGCGCTCGTTCATGAGGGCAGCCCTTCAAGACAAAGAACTGAGAACTACTGCCATAGATTTGTACTTCAACTCCACTCTCAAAAGTGATTGAAACACATATTACACATAGACACAGACCATCTCAGCATTATACCATACATTGTCCATAGAATTTCTGCCACCAGATAATGAATAAACTCTAAAAGATTCCGCCTAATCTTTGAAGTTCGGCATCACTCCTTACATCAGATATTTTTCTGATCTACAATAAATCAATACCGATTGACTCCATCAATCAGCGGGTTACCTACAGGGGAATCAATTCTTGCTCAAGACTTTAGATTTAAGCGGTCTTCGTTGTTAACTCTCTCTCTCTCTCTCCGAAGGTTAGTACGCTCATTCCTGCAGGATTCAGGTGGCGGCACAGTCATCACAAAGATTGTGGTGCACAAAAAGATTCTAACCATGAATTGTACCATTCGGAGATTTGATGGAATCTTTGGTGCTCCATTTCAAAATCCTGCCAACATTCACATATTCGATAAAATATTATTAGATTATCGTAATGGAAAATAAATGAAGGGCGAAATACTTGAGTTGAGTCCTAAACAAGGTCACAACAACAAAAATGGCACTAATTATCACATCAATAGACTATCATTGACACGACAATCAGAAACACTGATTATCTCAACATAAGTATTAATAATTAAACTTACCACCTAGAGTTGAATGAGAAACCTCGCAAGACATGGCTACCGGCATATTGAAGTTATGTACGGCCGCACTAGCCGGAACCCTACTAGGATTATCATATGAGCGTCTGGGCAAGGATATCATCTCGTGGCCTTCGTTCGAAGTGGCACATGCGGCTACTCCCGTCATACGTGATCAGAGAGAAATCAATCAGAGACCTGCGCACCATAATCGAGAGCCAATCAAGACTGATCCCATTCTTTCGGCTGAAAATTTCAAGCACTTGGCCAAGTATGGATTTCCGAGCAATGACAACATCCGAATTTTCGACGATTTCATACTGTCATACGATCGACGCTTACGCGCCGCCGCTTGGACCTTCGAGCACTTGACACCGGCTAAACTGGCCCCCAATAGTGAAGTCGATAGATCCAAGTGTGATTTTCAGGAGGACAAAACTATCCATGACTTCTTTCGTGCTAGCTCTCACGATTATCGTAATTCTGGATACGATCGAGGTCATTTAGCTGCTGCTGGTAACCACAAGTTGCGCCAATCCGATGTGGAGCAAACTTTTGTGCTTACCAACATATCTCCTCAGAAACCTAAATTCAACCGAGAGGCCTGGAACAAGCTAGAGAAGTATGTCAGGTACCGAGCAAATCGTGCCAAGGACCTCTATGTTGTCACAGGGCCACTGTATCTGCCAACAAAAGAATCCGATGGACGTATGTATGTCAAATATGAAGTCATAGGTTCGAACCATGTTAGCGTACCGACGCATTTTTTCAAAGTATTTGCTTATGAAATGAACGAAGGCTCTATTAATTTGGAAGCGTTCTTGATGCCAAACGACAACTCTCTCAATGACAAAGTTAATCTTGCAGATTTCAGAGTGCCCATTGACAAAATCGACTCGATAGAACGGGCAGCTGGTGTAATATTTTTCGATCGATTGCCGAGAAAGGCTCTTCAGCGCGACTTGCCCCAAATCCCATCGAAAGATTTTGCTTAAACTAAGTTCTCAGATGTTTCAATTATCAATGAATTAGAGGAACAATATTTCAATAATTAAAAACTCACTTTGAAACACATACTACAGTTTTCTCCGATTAATCAGTGACTAATGAAGTCAAACTGTCTTGAGATCAAGAAATGTTTTCCACTCTAAATGATAGTACAAAACAGCAGATACGAATCACTCACTAATTTGAGGGTGAAGTTTTGTTCGATAGCATGAATCGTTTGCCGCTGCATCAGTATTTACCTGATTGAATGTGAGATGCAAGTGGAATAAGGAACTCCATAATGTTTAAGGAAATAAGCTAATTAGATATTGTCTACAGTTACAACGGCCCATGAGAGATTCGTGTTTAGTTAACGCAACATAACCTTATCTGAGGTCGATCTATGTTATCTTTTGATCACAAAAACGCTCCGCAAGTTAGCGCAATGCTTCAATCTTGAAATGTACCATTGATTGAGATCACTTGACTTAAGATTTTATTCAACATATATTCATTGGTGGTCCACCAGAACTCACTATATATAGTTATCACTCTCTCGAGAGCGATAGCTCGAAGCACTTCGCCATAAAGGCCATTATGAGAAGCACGACAACTATGTAAAGGAGTTTGACAAGTCTTTTATAGCATTTGATACCTCATGAATCATCATTATGTGTGTATAACTCGTCTTATCTCATCGTAAGCATTGTGATTAAAGAAGAGTCGAGGAACAGACACATAGAACGAAGAACTCAAGCTGATGCAAACTTCACCAGAGACCAAATACTCCAATTATGCATTTACAGTTGTTATCGATTCTATGTTATCAATTATTATTTCAGGTAAATGCGAAATTCATTAATCAAGAATGCAGTAATATAGAGTCAATATTCAAAAATCTCCATATCTTTTCAGTCAACTCAGTGGCTAGCAGTGGTATCGGCGGGCAACAGAGACGCGCGTGCCATTGTTCAATCTGTCGGTGGCGACACTATCGCTGCTAAGGTAATTATCATTGGTTCATTTTTCTTTATCAACTTTACTCATTCACCTTTTACATGTAAACAACTACTCAAACTACTTTGTTTACTCCATCTCAATATTGTTTGGTTCGAGGAAGGGACCGATATTGAGTTGCCATGTCCAGTTGTGATACCGTCTGCAGATGATGGTGTCACAACGGTATTCAGTTGGACGTGTGATTCAGAGCCGGCAAACATCCGTTCGAGTCGCACGCAAGTCACCGAAACAGGTCTGTTGCGAATTAAATCAGCTAAACCGGGCGATTCGTGCAATTACCGATGCGAAGGTATCAATGGTTTGAGCTTTGTGTCGGCAACGATAAAAGTTATCATAGTTAGCCGTAACTCAAGTCTGTATCAGCAAGTACACTTGCCAGCGAATGCGAGCACTTTTATGGGACCGCGTTATCGCCCCCGACAAGAAGGTAACATAAAACACGAATTTCATTCTCAAGAATGCCGATCACACCACTTCAATCGCTCGTTGATCCAAGCTTATGTAGTTGATCCATTAAAATTTAATGAGGCCCCATTCTTGACAAACTCATCCAAGCCTGATATTGAACAAGTGGTCATTGCAACCAGTTCTGCGTCCGCCACATTGGGATGTAGATACTACATCGAACCATGTGAGACACTCGAAATCAGACTGAATGCCAATCAATCCGGTATATATTCTTGCCTTTCTGGATCCAACAAAATAGATTTAACTTATAAAGGACTTGGCAAATCAAACGATTCATTGATTGAGTTTGATTTGCGACTCAACTATAAACAATCGTTTGCAAAAAACAAAACATCCACAAAACAGCAAGTTGAAATCCCTATAAACGTTTCCACTGAGCGAGCTGATCCAGAAGCACAAACAAATGTTGTTGAGATCACACCAAGCTTTGTTTATATACAAAATAACCAAACAATAGAGCTCGAGTGCCGCGTGAGCAGAGGTATATCGTCACAATTGCATAAGAATGCAACGTTACCTCAAGTTCAATGGCTCAAAGAGTACACTGGACCTCGTCCGAGTTCAATGGCCGACGCACATGGACGAGACTTGATACTGTTGGACGATGCGTATTTTTACAATTTAAATTGGCTCCGTGACGTTTCAACAAAAGGAAATCAATTGCATTCGGTGCTTATCATAAAGCGATCAAAATCGATCCACTCGGGGCGATACATTTGCTTTGCCAGCTTCGATTATGGGAATGCTGCTCACACTGGAGTTCATCATCAAAGTGAAACCACCCAATATAGATGGTCGATGACTCACGTGTTAGTGTCTAAGAGTGATGTCAGCAACAAACTCAGGAGTGAGCAGGAGTTGGCAGGTGGTAGTTATTTGTCAGGGAAGTATAATATTCTATTCTTAATTAGTGCCTTAGTTACAATTATACTTCTGAGCGCAATTGCATATGTACTTGTTACAATACGAGCGTGGCCTATGAGAAAACTCATAACATTCAAAGAGACTAACAGCCGTGATAGAAGACAAGCAACAAATACTTGCCCAGAGGTTGAAGAACCCGTCTATTGTGAAATAATGGACTCAAGCAAGATCGAAGCACCAGGTGATATACAACGTGATGCGTACGAAACATCGAGACTTTGATCGTCATATAAATATACTTATTATAAAACCATCTTGTGTTCACAGAGACAAAGAAAATAGCCTAAACTTTAAATTTATCATTATGGACAAGAATTCATTTGATCTTTTATTTATTGAAACGTTTCCATCAAGATATTGTCGAGTTTCGACTGTAGCGGTCTGTTGGGATAACATTCCAAGTCCATCTGATTGGCCTGTCTTAATCTTTTTGTGATAATTTTTCGATTAAGCTCTTCTTGCAAGAGCTGAATTGTTGATAGAGATCGGTGCGCTGAAATTTTAGTTGATACGTTTGAAATATGTCCGTTCTTTCAATAGAGCGAGTCGATACGGAATTGCCAGTATTTGTTTACTATATCTCACATGCTTACATCGCTAAACAAAAATCAAGAGCTCAGTCGCTTTTTAGATTCAAACTCATTGATGAGGCTAGTAATTTCGTTATCAATCCAGGAGGCAATATTGTGTGGAGACTTGCTGGATGGTCTGTGGAGTTCAGGTGAAGATGCAACAGTTGACTCATGCACAGTGACAGTTGGAGCACTTGGAGAGTGGTCGGTTGTAGCTGGATAGCTATGGTTGCCAACGACTATCGGGCAATTGCAATTGTAACACTTGATGATCTGTTCAGATGGATCCATTGTCTCAATTGGTGGTGAATTTGCACGATTTACAGGTGCGGTAACAGTGTCCCTCGTTGGTGAGCGTTCACTTCTCATGTTAGAGCGTGTTGCCGCACTGTTAATCATAGTGGATGACGAACGAAAGCCTGGTTGGTTGCTGAGAAGGTCTTCAAGGTTGGCGTGATTCAGACAATAATCACACAGTTTCGTCGAATGCCTCTTGTATGATTGAGCCAATTCTAATTCTTCGGCCTCTAAACTCAATAACTTGGGCTGGATGTCGCGATGCAGGTATTCGACCAATTTGTTGAGTTGATTCAAATTTTCCTGACGCTTGGATTTTTTGCCCGACTTTGATTTAGTGCTGCTTTTTTTGCTGCTATCTGATACTTTTGATAAACTGCTTGTCGATTGTTTCATGCTATCGTCGCTTTCGTGATTGCTAGTATTGCAAGACTTGTCGCTGATTCGGTCTTTGTTAGGCATAGCGGGAGGCTCGCCGATGCGTTCGATGTCGTTAGCCGACGAAGAATGATTGAGGCTACGTAAAGAATTGTCGACTGCTAGTGTTGTCTGGGGTGTAGCACTCAATTTTCGCACCGAACCAAGGTGCCCATTCGTATGGTCAGCTTGGCGCTGATTAAGTTTGATTTTTAGCTTGAACGGTGGAAGATAGTAATTGGCCGCCGTTGTTATGGAGTGTGTACTAGAAGTTGAATTTGTGGCATAGTTTGTCAACACAGACGATTGATTCGAGGCAAGCGAATCCATAGACACTGTGGTAGACACCGATGAAGAGGTTGAGCAGGATGACACTTTAATGTTGGCCTTGTTACTGCTGTTGTTGTTCATTCTATCCTGTTGTTTGTTTGGCAATTGGTCTTGAGTTCGTGGTCCGTTGATACGATTGATATTCTCGCTAGTGGTGGTTATTTTTGAATAGCAATGATCTACAATTTTGTGATCTGCTTCGGAGTTAGCTGAAGTCGAGTAACCGTGCTTGACTATCAAGCGAGTCAGGCGCGTCATTGGCTCGTACTTTTTCAAACAAGCTAACTTGTCGACGAAGAAACTCGCTCGCTTTCTGTGAGCGTTCGCCACCGAACCTGTGCGTGTGATGATTGATCGATCAAAAATTGATTGTCGGTTGTTGGATCGTTGACGCACACAATGAGCGGGTAATTTTTATGAATCAACGCAATATATTGAAAAGTCGCGTTCGCACAAATGGGCGGATGTGAAATTGGATTAGTGAATGACGCAAACAGTTAGTGAAAGTTTGAACATCGCAATGCTCACAACGTGCATTGTCACAGTGCGGTGGAGTGTGGAAACATTTCACTTGTCTGAATCAGGTGACAAGCTTCAGACTCACTCAAACTCGAACAATGAATCAGCTTTAATTAACATTTAGCTTACCTGTCGAAAGGCTAGACGACAAAACGTTGTCGATTGGCTGTGCTGCTGCAGTTGTCATGATTGTTGCAGAATTGATGTCCTGTAAACTAACTGAACCGTTACTGATTGCAACTTCGGCTCGAACCTGGTACATAATTTCATTCACTGTATACACCAGGGCAAGGTGTTGAGTTGTGATTGTCTGTTGGTTCCAGTTGCTCGATTTTGAGTGAGGGACTCTGAAACTTTCTCTAAAAACTTTCGATGTTTCAATTTTTGTTTAGTTGACGTGTCATGAGAGACTCGATAGGATGCAATCTGTTGTAACTACTCTTCACTAGATCGACACGGCAAGATAGTTTTATTTATATTGCATATAAGCAATATAAACGTGGTTGTTGTGCCCTGGTGACTGCGCTCTTATCTTTACTGCCTGTTGTCGTAGCAAGGTTTCTGGGTCGTTCCGATACCTGACCAAACTAATGTGTTACAACTTTTGGCGACAACAAGTCTGGTACATCTGCCGATGTTTCGTACAGATTTTCAATCAGCCCACTAACATTATGGCATCGCCTGGAATTGTTTACTGATGCTAAACGACGTCGACGATGTTGATTTCTAGTTGTCGATACGGATGTTGTTGTTGTTATTTGTTTCGCTGTTGTCTCTATTATTGTTATTGTTGTCTTCGTGATGACTAGTAGTGAAAATGTCCTCCAGACGTCATAAATGATGGTTTGGGGTGAGTACAGCAACACTCTCGATGAGTTTCTTCAGCACCGCAAATCCAAATTGTGCCGCTAGACTATTATCAATAAGGACACCGTAAAAGAGACGACTACCAACTTGTAAGACGTGATTGCAGACAAGGACAATAGATTTGGTTGTAAGACTAGTTCTCAACCAGATTGATAGGTTGTGGTAGTTCTCAGTGTTGACGTCATTGACCGTGTCCACTAAACTCCAATCGATGCCAATAGATAATGATGATGCGCCTGTCTAACTCACTATTGATTGTTATTTAGTCTTGTAAACTATCTGTCGTTCCTTCAGTTGTGTTCACACAGTGTGTGTGTGTGTGTGTGTGTGTGTATGTAAATTGCTCTTGATATTTGAATGATCACTAATTAACCACACAAATTTCGTGATATTTGGGATATTGTGCGTTGTCCTCATGTGAGATGGTGATGTAGATGCTGTTTGTGACAAGTTTTTGCTGTTGGACATAAACTGTTATCGAAGTTATCTTGTAGTCGTTAACAAAATTGTAGTCATGTGTGTGTCTCTGTGCGTCTGATACTGGGTATACTAAATCGAGATAATTATCGCATATACGAGTTTCGAGCTTGTCTCGTACTTGTTTACAATATAATCTCGTAGTTCCTAGATGTATGTATTGCTAGCGATGTATTGACTCAATAGCAGTTGTACACATTAGCGCAAAATGTGACAAGACTTGCATGTGACAATAATTGTTTCGACTGACACTCTGTTGGTTCATTATCCTTTGTTGTTGTTGGTCACTAACTTGAATCACTAACAATTGTCAATCTTGCTGCACACATATTCAAAAACAGTGTGGTGTCAATGAACGTGATTCAATTGAAAGTAACACGTTATGCACTAGGCGTATGATTTGCGCAATCGGCTGCAAACTCAGGCAATGATAAGTGTGTGATAATCAAGAGCTGATAGATATCAATGCCATTGGAACTGAATCAGCTCAGGATAGGCAGCATTTGAGCGTTTGCTTTGAAAATAAACATGAGTCTGAGCTTGTGGTAAATTGGCGATTGGGAACAAGGGGAATAGAATGTCATTAGTGTCAGCAATCAAGTTTAAGTTCAAATTCCACGGCTAATATATTACTTTGTTTAGAATGGACAAAGTTAGTTCATTTTGTTTTGGTCGGCAAACAAATGAACCGTTCATTGACTCAATAGCCACGAGTATCAATGAGCTTTGCAGTCATAGAATGTTGACACATTGACGTACCCCTTTTGTCTCACAGATTGGATGTGTTAAAATGTTAGCCGTGGCTCAGACTTGAGTGAGAATGCTTGCAGACATTTATATTATGCCTTGTGTGAAAAAAAAATTTGCTTATCGGCAACTGATGATCAGTGAGGGATTTTTTCGTTATAGTGATTCACACACAAACTTTCACGACTTTTGCGATTGATGGTTTGGTTTGTCTATATCATCAATTGTTGTCAAATTGCCACATGATCGTGGGCTTTGTCGTCTTCGTATTGTTTCTTTATACACTCCAATCATAAGCTGGGTGGCGGTGTCTTTATCTCATTAAGTTGCGGTTTGATGAAGAAGTGTAGTTGCGCTAATATTGTTGTTGTTATTACCGGCGTCATTGAGCACGTAACAGAAGAAGGACGATTATGATAACAAGGTAACCGAAATGGAGCTCTCATGTCGAAAAAATCGCGGTTATATATCGGTGTACTTGACTGTGGGTATTGGCTATGATCTCAATGTTGACCCTGTTGTTGCTGGTGTTTCAACGTAGCACGCATTGGGCTGATACGACAATTAGTAGTTAGATCCTACTGTACTCAAGAAGATAGCCTCATAAAACATAATAATGATAAAAATAAGCGCCAAACTTTCACTCATGCCATGCGAGATCACGCTACTATTGTCGTTGTCTCGGTCGGCGGTGTTAGCAGTTGCGCGCGGCGTGGCTATAGTTGTAGCCGTAGACGTAGCGAACTTTATGTTCGCGCAAGCTGCCAACCGAAAGCATATCTAAAGTGTGCGCGCAAAAATATAGTCAAGACCAAGGTGCGCAAACTCAGTTGAATTATAACTCTCAAATTTATAAAATTGCCTCACTCTTGAAGTATGATTTTCAGGTTAAAGATTTTTGTTATTTCTATTTTTTTTCGAGTCATAATTCGAATCCACATTTTATTGTTTAGTGGAAAAATTTATTTCCATGCAATGCGTAAATATCATGTGCGTGCCATGTTGATTCCGAACGCTCTACTTTTGCAGCACTGTACCAATCATCATCGAAACAGATATCACATCAACTGATAATAACAACAACGATAATAATGGGAGAGAGAAAGAGACATATATACTATACTTTATTATGAGTATGTAAATAACAATCTTTATTTACATGAAGTAATCTGTTGAAAACAATCACGCGACTCAACGGTGACAATTGTGAAACGGGACAACAACGTACGGTGAAATGCGCTAAGAGCTCCAGTGCGTCTTGCCATAACAATGTGTCGCAAACCAGGCAAATGCGCCAGGCTGTGTGTCATCTCGAGACAAATGCCACTTCATAACATTATAATTACGACTACTTGAATGTGAAAAACCGCCTGCTTAGTGAATGAAAGAGCGAGGCCATAGGTTGCGATAATGCTTCTGTCAGCTGACTATGTTCAACAACGACAGTGTTTCGTGCCAGTCGACTCGATACAACAAGACGTGTGACATGCACGCACTCGTCTTAGAGTCACATCTTATCTCATTGCATTGCTCGAGATTCTCGAACATTGCATTTCAAATTAAATTCTCGAAAAGAGAATTGTTGCATTCTCAAGTTGGTTGCAGAGCAGACACACAAAAGGCGGCATTACACGAGGCGGTGTGACGTAATTACATATATAATGAACGATGATGCATAAGCTTGTGAGTGCAACAGCACTCATTCAAATGCAACAGCAGCAACAACAAATGCAATTTTTGAGCTTGCTGTGATGAGCTTGTGTATGTTTGTACGTATGTCTTTGGTGGTGCGCATGTTCGGGTGTGGGTGCGTCTACTCGTTCCTCTGTTACACTAAATGTGGCAATTGATAATATGCGCGCGCGGGAAAGTTCCTCAGACAAACTTAAACTAACACCAACGTAAAATTTGTAGAGAACATTGAATAATGAGAGGCACAAGAGGAAAGAAACTTCGTTCGAGTTTAGAGTCTCAAAGTGTAGAGACTCACAACTCGTCAAACTCAAAAACGATTTAGGGCTTTTTTTAGATTTTTCGCTTTGTAAAATCTTCGTTGTTGTTACTCCTCCTCTCCTCTCCTATCTGTCTGTTTCGATTTTCTCTCTTCGAGACAAAGAAAGAGAACAAGAAGAAGCAGAAAAAAAAGTGAAAAAAGTGAATGAGTGTCTCAGCAAGAGCAGTATATTGAAGGCGCCAATTCGTAGATCAGCAAGTGCAACAGAGAGAGTGCACATTGTGAAGCTTACATTTGAGAGGCAACTAACGCAGAACAGTAGGGAGATCATAGTTGAAAGAGTTCTGTAACCGGCTGCATAAACAATATCACAAACAAAGGGTGATCACAGAGACAAATAATAAAATTAGCTAGCTAGCTAGCTTGCTCATATGCGCCCACTCACTCTCACATATGCTAAACTCGATTCGTCAGTTTTGTCGTCGTTGTCGTCGTCACTTCATAAGTTTGTCTGTTTCAACTGACAACTGGTGCCAGAGACTCTGGTCTGACTCAATTCTAGCCGCTTACTACCAGTGTTTTGACATATGCTCCAACATGATATGGCTCTGAATGCGCCAGCTTGTCGGCTCCAATGTGTGTGATGGCAATGTCAATAATTTTCATATCATTGTACTGACAATCATGACTAAATTGCACTGCATTGTGCTAAAAGCAATCGATCGACCCGAAATGAAGTGATCATGGAATGCGTCGACTAAATTTCACTCACTGCAGTAATTCCGTACGTATTCGTGCAATCAACGTGTACGATCAACCATGTTTTACGCTTAAGACTTGAAGCGTTCGTTCAACTTGTCCGCACCTTGATTTCGTTCATAACGATTTGTCGCTCGTCGCAGCTTACGTAGATCATCAGCGTGTTTTGAAATCTGCTATAGTCTTCATTTTGTAATTTGGCAATCATCAAAAGCAATTCGCCATTAGTAACAAAGATAACACTAAATAATTGAACCAAACTTTAGCTAGATATTGAATGGAAAAAGTGTTTGTATGCAGAAAGTAATGACTTTATCGTAAAGTCATGAGTTTGTGCAACTATATAGCCGCTAACTCCTAATTGAATCGATATGCTTTGTGAGCGAAAGAGCCTCACTTAAAGGACTTCAAGCACTGATGATATTACCGATCAACATAAATTCCTTTCTCATTCAGCATCGCTCAATCTTGGATAGCACTAAGCAGAATTCATTTGGTAACAAACCAGACATACAGTGAGTTGAGAGAGGGTAAAAAAGCGACAAAGTAGTCTAGTTTTGATCGGCTCGGCATTCAATATACTATAGATCGACTCGATGGTGCGACATTAGCTATCGATCGTTCGACGACTACATAAGCTGTGCATATGCGGTAAGGTTGTCTGTTATTTGTATGCATGTGTATAAGTTGTTGTTTCAAACGTAGTTATTTGCATTTGAACGTTCTGTTATGTTTCTATAATCAGCACTTCTATGTTTTTGTACGAGCATTTCATCGAATATTCTATATTTTGCTGATGCTGATGCCACTGCAAAAACTTCTTAAGACTCTGTTACGATAATGCTCGCTATTTACTCTACCGTTACTGTATCGATAAGTGTATCCATCCATCAATATTCCAATAGAGATAAAGAGTACCAAGTACTATCAGACACTAACAGAATTTTGAATTTGCTCATCACCTGTATGCTCACGTGTTCTCAGTTATTCAGGGAGAGATAGAGAGAGGAATCGGTCCATCATTTATGCAAAAATGGTCTCGTTGTAGTCGAGAGTAGTCGAATTTCGAAATTTGTTGTAATTTGATCCTCTTGTGATGTTCGCCTGTACTTATCCGACTCAACCTTGTCCTAAATGCCAACTGAACATAAGAGCGTTGCTCGAATGTATGCTAAATACTCTTAGTGGCCCTCAGTCGGTTTAATAATCTTCACTACAGCTGTGCACTCGCTACTCACTTGCTGCAACTGATGAGTGATCACGGCGCCGAGAGTAACTTAGCTGGCTTACTTTGATAAAATCCATGACGAGCATTCCGAAAATAGATCATGCTCGAGCACTCTGTCCGTCATTATGCCAGATACAGATAAATAGATGAAAGGTCTAAAACACGAGAGGTCCTTTTAGCTCAGCTTGGAACCTGGTTTTTTGCTCTCTCACTTTCATTTGTAAATTAGTCTAAACATTAGCGTCAATGCTGGCCGTGCGCAGCCCGGTCGGAATTCTTACTCATTTGCTGCATTTATACAGCTGTACTATTCGAGGCCAAACAGCTCATACAGTCATGTATGGCCTCCACAAAACTATTTATCTATCTGCCTGTGGAAAGGTTCGCTCTTCAATTGGAGGCATGTACAAATCCATTCAATGATGCAATTAGGTTATAGAGATGTTTGAACTGCTGATGTTCTCAGCAGTCAATAGTTTCCAGTCAATAATAGTTTTACCAGACATAGAGGCGTCATACCAGCACGCGATGCGTCACACTAGCTAAATTTAGCGCACTTCTCAATCTCAACTGATCATTCGTTCTCGTTTCTTGGCCCGATTTACGTTACCTTTTGCCCAAGTTAGTTAATGCTCGGCGTAGCGAATACGTACAATAATGAGCATTTTTGCATGCTTGAAACTCACTACGTAGTGAGCGACAGTATTAGCGGCGACATTTTTAGGGGCATCAGCGTTGGCGAGAGCTTTATGACGCGGCCCTCTAGTATTGCTCGTACTCTACGTTTGGTGGCGCTATTCATGCGATCTTAAAACATTAGCCTCAGTCCTAGCTTGCCGTGTCGTCTTGGCGCACGCATTGTGTTTACAACCGCAGAACGTGTGACACGATGAGAAAATTTACTGAGTGACGTTTCAACGATGACGTAGCAAGGCACACTGCCATCTTTTGCCTCTTGTTATATACATCAACAACAACAAGTCAAGGTCTTCCGGCATACAAGACAACATTCATCGTGTGGCCAATGTTTCAAGGCTGTACCGCTTGCAAACAGCACCTTGTATCGCTGTAATACACTGAGGCTTGCGAGGTTCTTTCATTTGTATATTTGTTTGCTCGTTCGCATGCCTGCATGCTTGTCTACTTGCGTGACAAGATTGCAGCCATTCGGCAGTCTTTGTTTGGGTCACATGTGGCCTCACAATCAATTAAGCGACGCACGCGCTCGAATTGCTTTCACTTTCATAGAAACAAACATCGTACTACAACTGTTCCTTATTGTTGTTTACTGTAAACTTGGCCTATGAATATTTTCGAATAATTTTGTCATGACAATATCAACAAATACCATCTTGTTGTGATCAGGAGCGGTTAGCCATAGATTTGTAAACAAGATTATAGTAAGTGTTGTCTATGGAACAAAACGTCAAAATGTCAGAGCACGCACATGCAGACCAGTTTAGACTACTTGACAAGAGTGGACAACTTCGAGAACGAATTTAGTGTTTTCGTGTCAATCGTGTCTTGTGGGCACACGGAAAGCGTCAGATAACTACGCCCCTTTTTATTTAAAGGGTACGATTATTTCGGTCGTCTTGGTTCGTTGTCAACGAGTCCAGATGAAAGAATATAGGATCACAGTAATTAGAACATGGACAGTTCCGATTTAGTCAAAAAAGTTCTTTAATATCCTTACAAAATCTTTTACAATTCGTCCCTCATTAGAGTGTATCGATTGGGCGATGGGGCCAATTTTAAGAATGCCGAATCTGGCGGACTCGTTTGTTTTATCTCGTTGCTGGTAGCCTCTGCGGGGTCAGGGCCAAAGTGCCATTCGCGATCCAACTTGCCAGAATGTAGATCTAGGACAAATTGCTTCAATTGTCCAGGTTTGCCTATTTCTGAGATGGGTTTTTTGAATAGGAATAGATGCTTGAAGCTGTCAATGGCTACCAGAGGCAGATCTTTAACTGTTTTGCCCAAATGTTTCAACGGATGAGAGAATACGTGTCCGTCGGCAATCAAAAACGTCACTGATGATGTTTCAGATCGTAGCTCGTCATTGACCACCTTCTTAAATATGTCTATGTGAGACTTGTCGTTTGGGTCATAAAACAAAATCACAAATGGTAGACCCTCTTCGGTCATCTCTTCCGCATTCTCGAAAGTGATTTCACGCACTAACGGAATGCAGTTATCTTTAATCCAACGGTGTAGATTCTCGAAATCGGTCAAACTCATCGGATATCGAATTTCGCTTGGATCATTCAATTTTGAATGGTGCGGTTTAAATATAATCGTGTGAGATTCACCTTGTGTTACGTGACCATGTGCCGCCTGTCCAGATGCCTCAAAAAATTGACAATCTTCGCGCAAATGTTGAGCAACGCGACGGAATGTTCGAAGCTCTGCGCTTTGCTGTGGCGGATGTTTCAAGTGATCATTGGGATCTAGGGAATACAGAACAACCGCACCCTTGCGCTCGTCGACTTTTCCCACGAGCTCTCCCATATACTTGTCCACATAGACAATTGGATCTGTCAAGAATTTACGCACATATTCTTTAAATGCTTCCGCAGTTCGGGCACCACGGTACTCTTTCTTGCTTGCTTTGCCGCTCAGAAGCAACTTGGTAGTGGGAAACTTGTTTATCCTAAATCGTTGCGACAATGTGGTCTCAACTTCACAATTGATTTGACCAAACACAATCTGGTAGGGATCATTATTGTTGAGTGTTTCGTTGTAAACTTGACGAGCAGTTTCTTGAAAAATCGGCTTCCATCGGGCACTAAAAGGACACCAATCTGCGTAAAAATTCAACACAATAATTTGATAATTGGCTGTACGTTGTTGGTGGGATAAAGATATAAGATGAAAAATCATATTAGCTATCTAACGATATCAATAACTTTGTTCATGGTCAGTTTGTATGTTTGTATTCACTGATTATCCTACCTGTGTCCCTATCAAATTGTGCAGATGTCAATTCCAACACTCTGTTGGGCCGCACATCGGCTGACACGTCAATCACAACGATGCTCAATAATGTCAGCAACAATGGCTTCAATGGATCGTGTAAGCCAAAAAGTCTTGGTTCGACCATCATCACAAAATCACAAATATCTCCTTCGATATGCTTGTCTTTATGGTGTTATAAGACGACAGCGATCGATAAAAGCATGAGCTAAACAACGCAGCAGCATGTTAAACGAAAACACTGCATCTTTGAAAACAGCTGACTCAGGCAGCACAGCCTTAGCTTTTTTATTTACTCCCTGCGTTTGCGGTGGATGTGAGACTTTCAGGTTTTCACAAATCGCGAGTGTCAAATCAACTTGAGTTCCAGACGAACAAGTTTAGTAAAAGAGACTTAAATATTCACTTGTCTCATTACATAAGGCATCATGTGAACTAGATAACATCGACCATGGTCAAATATTACCCGCAGGCCATGCAACAACTAAGGTCGCCGTTACGTGTCCTCGGCATTGAGACCAGTTGCGATGACACCGGCGTAGCCATTGTGGATAGCACACGCAAAATATTGGCCAATTGTTTGAACTCGCAACTAAGCACTCATGTTCGCAATGGCGGTATCATACCGGTTGTGGCCAAAAACATGCATGAAGAAAGTATTGATCGTTTATGTCATTGTGCATTGGATGAGGCAAAGTTGTCGTTTGCGCATGATATCGATGCTGTAGCGGTGACCAATCGACCTGGCCTGGTATTGTCGCTACAAGTTGGCTTGAATTATGCCAAACGTCTTGCAAGAAAATACTCTAAACCCTTAATACCTATCCACCACATGGAAGCGCATGCTTTGATGCCTCTGCTTAATTCTAGTGACTCCCTGCGAGGCCTAGAGCCGGAATCCATGGCAATGGATGGTACGTCTTCACTTAACTGTGAACAAGACCGATCACAGAGGAGTGACAGAAGTGTTGAAATTAATGGTCACAACACTAAACTCATGAAGACACCCCAGTATCCGTTTATGGTGCTATTAATTAGCGGAGGTCACTGTTTGTTAGGCCTGGCTCATCGATACAATCGTTTTTCCCTGTTGGGTCGTTCGCTGGACGATGCTCCCGGTGATATTCTTGACAAAGCCAGCCGTAAGCTACGCATCCCCAACCTAGGCGCACCTTTCGATCGACTTAGTGGCGGCGCCTCCATAGAGTTACTAGCTCGCCAACCAAGCGCCAATAGATTCGCCTATTTTAATGGCGACTCAAATGTGCCTATGATTAGACAGCCAAATTGTGATTTCAGTTTTTCGGGTTATCGGCCTCATATCGATAAGAGTGCAGCAAGTTTTGAACACCTATGGATGTCTGGTAATCGTGCAGAGCTGATGCGCCAATTAGGTGACTTTAGTGCTTCATTACAGCGAATTATGGCCATACAGATAGTCAAAAAACTCTTGCGTGGTCTGATATTTTCCCGCAGATATGCTGTTGATCTCAAAGATGAACCTGAAACACTGAACACAGGCTCAGAGCTCCACAAGGAAGAGGCACGTCATCGGCCTCTCGATTTAGTTGTGTCCGGAGGAGTGGCGTGCAACGACTATTTCATCTGGGCAATAAGACACTTCTGTCATCACGAGTGGGATCCGCGAATGCGCGTGTTTTTGCCTCCCAAATCGTTATGCTCTGACAATGGTGTGATGATTGCATGGAATGGAATGTTGCGCTTGCTCGATCATCGCCGACGCAAAGGCCACTTAATCGAGCCCTTCGAAGAACAATTGCGTCTTCTGGGTCCTGAACTTGAGTCTGTTGAGCATGATGACCTTAACTATCAAGTGATTGAGTGCTTGGAATTATTTGAAAATGTTCACATCTCAAGCTCTTGCTCTTTTGGCATTGACCTGACCGAAGAGGTGGAGCGTGCTGCAATCAAGACTATCAGAATGAATAGTGCGGAATTTAAATTTCCTTCCAATCATCAGAAGATTCAATAGTATATTGTTGTTGAAAGTACTTTCATTTATGGATGTCTCAATCATTTTATCAAAGTTTTTGCTCCAAATAAATGGGGTGTAATCGAAGTTTCGACACGCCAAATTTCGAATTGCGCGCGCTTGACCGCGACGCAAAATTCAAAAAAATCCATCACAAATTGAGCTCGGTAATCAAGCGACTTCGCTAGATCCAGATAATCTGTCAACGAAGGCGAACCTGTTCTACGTCACAAGTGTATAGACTATGGCTCGAAGCCAAATGTATGAACTTGACAGCACAACGTGATGAAGAATCATTCTGTATGCTCAAATATAGAATTGTTAACATCAGGACCAATTGTTGCCTGTATTTTTTATAGTTGGAGGAAATCGAATCCCAGCTTTTTCATATCCGCCAGCAAGCTATGAAGGATAGCAATATGATTAGTGATAAATTCGACCTGGAACGTCTAACCGCTTATGCCAAGAAGCACCCGCACGTTAGTGAGAGCCTCGAAGTAATCGAAGAATCTATCAAAAGATACGGTTTGGATAAGGTTTGTCTTAGCTTCAACGGTGGCAAAGATTGTACGGTATTGCTACATCTTTTGTATGGAGTGTGCAAAAAACTATGCAATGAATGTACTTCAGACCCTAATGGAAATCATGTGTTCCATGTCTCCATCAAGGCGTTTTATGCCGTACTTACAGAGATATTCGAAGATGAAGAAAAATTTGTGCAAGATTGCACATCATATTATAATCTCATCTTGTTCAAATATTCTAGCGTCAATATCAAAACTGCCTTAGTCCAATTCAAAAACGATCACCCTGAAATAGAAGCTATCTTCATAGGTACTCGTCAGATAGACCTCAAGCAAGGGTACCCATTAGAGACCGTCCAGCCCACTGATCCAGATTGGCCACAATTCATGAGGATCAATCCCATACTTAAGTGGACATATCGACAAGTATGGGACTTTCTTCGAACACTTGAAGTTCCTTATTGTGACATGTACAACAAAGGCTACTCATCGATAGGAACTAGTAAAAATACAACTCCGAATTCCAGCTTATTGATAACCCGTCCGGATGGCACGATTTATTACAAACCTGCCTGGGATTTAGACAGTCCAGATGAAGAGCGCAAAAATCGCACGTGATTATGTATTATTTAGGTTAATTTTTATAAACATAAAACTTTACGAAACACTGTCACAAAATAGTAACTGTCACATCTTCATGGTCAGTTTATGTGCATTGGTACGACTGCGATGCCCCACTAATCAAGGACATTGCAGGGGCAATGTCAATAGTTGACTTAGGTATCATCCAATCGTAGACTATCATAAGTAGATGGTCTAAAATAGCCAGCAGTGCAAAAAAGAAAGCAGACATCGGGCTACTGCGATCACGAACATCTTTGAGACGCTCGCTGAGACTTTTGATTGGCTCTTGTCTAGCAGTGTTGTACACTAATTCAGTTCGGCGAGCAACATTAGTCCAGCAGTAACTTTTGCTAACAACATCGTGTGCCTGATGTGGTGGTACACAATTATTGCTTGCGATATCATGTATGGCTCGCTCGACTCCGCTGACTATTCCCTCCACAGTCGGTTCCGTCAATTTGATTAATTCAGGTGGTAACACCTCAGGGATTCCACCTACGTTAGTACTGACTACTTGTAATCCACAGGACGCTGCCTCTACGATGGCCATGCAGAAAGCTTCTGTTAGTGAGGCATTGAGGAATATGTCGCCTCTTACGAGAATATCGCGCACTTGGTCGTGTGGTACCGATCCAAAAAATCTGACTCTGTCTTGTAGGTGATTGTTCTCAACAACTTCTTCCAAAAGGATTCTCTTTGGTCCGTCGCCTGCGATCAAGAACACAATCTCAGAATTTTTCATACATATCAAGGGTAAAGCTGCGGCTAGCAAATCGATACCTTTACGATACACTAATCTACTATTGATGACTATTGTTATCTTTTTAAGATCACGTTTGCTCGTGTCAGGCTTGAACGAATGCGTATCCACAGCGTTTGGTATCACCCAAATCTTACTTGGGTCGGCGCCGACGCGTAAAGCTGTGTTCTCTTTGCCTGTATGAGATACACATATAAGTTGATTGCACAAGATCAATGATATTTGCACAAACTTGTTGATAACAATGGCACTAACATCGCTGAAGCCAAACAATGAATGATCTGTGAACACCGTGTTAATGCCAAGTGTTTTTGCGTGGAACATGACCTCGTGCGCTAGGGGTGAGAACGCAGAATGACCGTGAACCATATCGATAGATTCTCGTAGTAATATATAACGAATGATAGGGAAAGTGTGAAACAACAATGGCCATACTACGCCCTGGACGGGTAGCTTCAAAAGGGGTATGTAAAAAACTTTGATTCCGTTGGTCATATACCGAACACCAATTCGGTCGTCGTATGAGTGCGCAATGACTATCACTTTGTGACCACGATCCATCAAACATTGACTAAGGTGCCAAATGTGTGATTCTACTCCGCCCATGTTGGGGTAAAAAAAATCCGAGGCCATGCAAATCCTCATTGTTTTCATTTTCAATTGAATAGGTCTTAAATTAGATTAGATAGGTCTTCAATTTGATTAAATAGGTGATAAAAACATCTAACAAGTTTTACTGTCGTGGGCCTCTAATTGACTGACCCGTTCTAACGGTGATTAAAAAATAATCGCTCATGGCTAATCAACGAGCGGCAACAACATTTGTTGCGGCGACCCCACTTCGTTAGCCGCTTCTCCTTTGTGCTTATCGGCGTTGAACTCCTGCACACTTTTCTGTTGTGCGTTGATAATCTCACACAAACACACCTCTTGTGTACAAAAGCACTTTACACATACACAATCACACAAGCACAGTAGTAGTAATATACACAAGCACATCTCTCTTGGGTTCTCTCTGCATTTTCTCAGCAAATCAAATCAAATTATGATTATTATTATTTTAATTCAAAACTCAACGGTTACAATATTCCAACCTATAATAAACATGAATTGGGCCGGTCTACACAAATTTAATATCTGCAAATATCTGCTATTTCGTGAAACATAAAATATCATTGCAAATATAATCATCGATCGATGCACAATTGAAGTGTGTTGATTTGTAATATAAAAAATTTGAAGCCATTAAAATTATATCAGGTATAAAATTTTGTCTCAGGCATTTTAAAAGCCAGTTAAAAATGTCTGCAACGGCTAGTGATACACCTGCCACCACTACATCAATAGCCCAAGCATCATCCAAAGACGAAGCGCCTAATAGAGGCCCAGCTGCACACAATTCAACTCCTGTCAACAATGCAGTATCCACATCGACTAATACTAATAGCAACAACAATGTGGTCATGCCTAAAGGTAACATCAATTCTGAAAATGCCATTAGCATCAGTATCAACAGCAACAACGCTAGTAGCAACAAGGATTCGTCCTCCGTTGTAGCTGCTGACGGCGATACATCTGTGCCTGTTGTCGAAGAGGTTAGTGGTACAGACGACGTATTGGCCGAGCTCAGATGGACACCCGGAATGCCTGATTGCGATCTCATGATGTACTTGAGGGCAGCACGTAGCATGGCTGCTTTTGCTGGAATGTGCGATGGTGGATCGGCTGATGACGGTTACACAGCTGCTACCCGAGATGATACAACAATCAATGCACTCGAACTATTGCATGAATGCAACTATGACACAGGAAAAGCACTGCAAGCTCTAGTCAAAAATCCTATACCTAAAGGAATTGATAAAAAGTGGACCGAAGACGAGCAAAAACGTTTTGTGAAAGGTTTAAGGCAGCATGGGAAAAATTTCTTCAAAATAAGAAAGGACTTATTGTCACACAAAGAGGTGGCCGATCTTGTTGAATACTATTATTTATCGAAGAAAACGCCACAGATAACAGGCTCAAAGCAGCATAGACGCCGCAAACATAACTCACTCAAACGCATGAGACCATCCAAGAGCTCCAAGAGCGATGAGAACAATCGTGATCCCGAATGCGTATCGTCTGACGAGAGCGGTGACGGTAGTAATGACAATGACGACAACAATACCGTTGCTTCTAGTGCTATCGAGCAACAACAACCATTTTCTGCTTCGTTGTCTAAGCAAGAGGTTCTTGAATCATCTGATATTCCCAACGACAACTCCAATTCATCAGGAAGGAAACTAAATGGACAAGCTGAAGATACTAATAATGATCATTCAGTGACTGCATCATCCGGCTTAGACACTGGACTTAAAAACGATCTCTCTGGTGTATACGATAACAAGGCTCCGAGAGATTCAAAAACAGATGATGAGGATGAGGAAGACAAGTCTAAAGATGCTGAGGATCGTGCTCGCACTGTGAAACTAGAGCCTGACACCGATGCCTGTGACAGAGTCAACAACAGCGACGGTGACAACTCTGGAGATGCGGAACGAGCCGACATAACTAATAAGAAAAAGCCCAAGATGCACTTGCTCGAACCTAAGAAAGAACCAAATGATTGTAATAGATCTTCCAGTCCACCACGAAGATCGGCCTCGCCACGCGGATCGAAGCGTTCGAGAGCTTCTGATGAGGTATCCAATCTTTCGTATGATTTTAATGAGAGAGACAACGAGGCCATTGGCGAGAACTCTGAGAACTCCGTTACCGCCGTCACCACTGCCAAGCGACCTAAAGCAATTCTAAAGGCATCAACTGACAAAGAAACTGATATCGCTGATAATGTAAAAGTTCGTGTCAAAGGAGAAGGGAACAAATTATCAACCCAACCCTTACAATTCTCAGATGCTGGTGATGCCAGCCAAATGCCGTCACAAGTTTCAGGAGCTTTAAAGATGTTGGCCCAGATGGATGGGCGTGCAGCGTCACGTGGCGCATCATCTCCACGTATCACATCACCGTTGCATCACGCCTCCGGGCAGCGACATTCAGAATCTGCTAATGCTGGCTCTGAATGTTCTACTGCACCCATCAAATCGCAAAGTCCAGTGCTGCACCATGGAATCAAATCTGCAGCTGGTTCACGCTCATCGCCACAGTCCCAGCCGAGCGGTGCGAATGTGCAACAACAACAGCGTTCGTCACCTCGTATTTCAAGCACACCGCCTTCTGTTGCTATGAATAGTAACACCAGCAACAGTCAGCGTGCTCCCTCATCCGGACAGTCAACCTGCGTGCCCCTACCTGGAGCGCCTAATCTCAATCCACCAGTCCCGTTTCCAGGACCAACTCCTGGCACCATACCAACATCTGTGGCTTTCCCATTTCCTCCATTTTGGTCGTATCCAATTAGGCCAAATCAACCAGGATTACCATTTTTACCAACTGGCGCTCTTGGCTCTTTCTCTGGTCTTCATCCATTTTCGACCCAAGTGCCCGGTTTGTCTCCCAATAAGTTAACCGAGATGGGTCTTGCAGCAGCTGCCGCTGCTGCTGCTGTTGGTATGCCTCAACCCCCACCACACGGCCCACCCTCGGGGCTATCCTCATCTCCGTCAAGCGGAAAACCTTCAAGCGGATCCAGTTCTAGGAATACTTCGCTTCGACAATCGCCTCCGTTGCCACCACCTGGATCTATTCCTCAACAATTCGGCGGTCAACTGCTCAGTCCACATCACGGTGCGTCTCAAGTAAGCGCATCGCCCCACAATCCTATGAAACAATTGCAATCAATGAGCATGTCGCCTCATCATTCCTCACCACACATGCACGCCTCGCCTTCGAAACGTGAATCAGCATCAGGTGGCGTATCGCGCAGTGGTCAATCGAGCAGTAGCAAACACGGCAGTGACCACCATCGAAATCCACCCGTAGCGAACGATCCATATCAATTGCCACCGCCTGGACAAGATCATACACCCCCGTCACATTTGATGCCGCCTCAATTCCGATCACAGCATGCGGCCCAGAGATCACCTGATCCGAGCATGGGTACCGATTCGTTACCAAATTTAAATTTCAAAAACTCGATCTTTGTGCGTATGGTACAGCGCGGTGATGGCCATGGCTCTTGCGCTAGAACTGATTTGATTTTCAAACCTATGCCCGACTCTCCATGGGATCGTAAATTGATTGAAAGAAAACGTCGTGCAGCCGAGAAAGGGGCCGAGCAACAGCGTCGCGCTTACGCCGAGCGTGAAGACCAAATTCATCAGCAACAACAGCACCAACAACAGCAACAACATCATCATCAACAGCAACAACAGCATCATCATCACCAACAGCAACAGATTCACCAACAATCACAGGGATCATCACACCATCAGCAAGGCGCCCACCATCACCAACATATTATGTCACAATGTCGACCCGATGGCAGTCGTAGCGATTCACATCTGCCTCCTACATCACACCATCCAGAAAATATGTCTACACACCCGCACCCCCACTCTATAGCTAGCCAATTTGAACGTCTCGCTCAGCAACAGCAGCAACAGCAAGCAGCTGCGGCGGCAGCCGTTGCTGTTCAACAAGCCCAACAGCAGCAACAGGCACAGCAACATCACCAACAGCAGCAGCAGCAGCAACAGCAGCAGCAACAACAACAGCAGCAGCAACAACAACAACAGCAACAATCTAGACCCACACCCTTCGGAGACCAACCTTTCGGAGGTATGCGCCAATCGCCCGGAGATTTTGCAAGACCTCATACGGCATTCTCGCCGGCGGGCGGTTTTCAACCTAGAGGGACACCTAATAGTCTTGCAGGTGCCATACCCTGTCTTCCGGGTGGTCCAGGTAGCTTATCATCATTGTCAGGCATGCCGTTGGCCGTGTCCGAGGCTTTATTCCAGTATCAAATGTTATATAACACGCCAGGTTTTCGTGAACGTCTTGAGCTGGAAGAACGTGAAAAGCGGGAAATGGAGATGCGGCGCCTTACTGGCGCTAATAGTATTGAGCAACATTGTCTTGACATTCATGCAGGTATTCGTCGAATGCAAGCCGCTGCAGCAGCGGCGTCAGGCCAGCACCCAGGCTTCCCACCACCACCGGGCCCAAGTGGAGCAAGTGCTGGCGGCCCTGGCCAACCTGGACCTCCAGGTGGACCGCCTGGACCTGGCAATCCAGGTGGCGCAAATCCCGGAGGGCCACCAGGCGGGCCACCTGGTCTCGGTGGCCATCCATCGCCGTTTGGTATGTTTTCACCCAGTGAACGAGAGCTCTTAAACGATCGCCTACATCAAGAACGCTTGGCATCGTTGTCGGCAGATTCGTTATTACGATTACAGATGTCAGCTGCTGCCGCCGGTCACTGCCATGATCTACATTCGGCAGCTGCCGGCGCCCATCTTTTGCAGTTGGGACCTCACGATGCTGCCGTGGCAGCAGCCGCGGCAGCTGGACTGTCATTACCAGTGCCACCGCATGCAGGCGGCCCACCGAGCGAACCTCCCGGCGCTCCCAATGCACATCCGTCGCAATTGTTACCGCCTGGATTCCCGGGTCCACCTGGCGCACGTCCTCCTGGTATTGGAGGCATACCCGGTCGCGATTTGTACCTTGGACTCGGTCTGCATGATCCCATGGGACCTCAAATGTCGTTGCAAGATAGACAAGCTGCCGAATTGCGTCAGTACTTCATGGAAAGCGAGCGCTTGCAGCAAATGCAAGCTCAAGCACAAAACTCATTTTTGCACCATAACTTCACTCACCACTAGTAATTAGCTTTCACATTTTACGAAAACAATGAACTGACATTTTATGCTCCACGTGAATGAAATCGAAGAATTTTGTAATAAATTACACCTAAATTACGGGCGCCCGAACTGCTGGGCACCTGTTGTGTTTCCATCTACAAAAAAATGACCCCTCTGTTAGAGCGATTTTTTCATAAACGCGCAAAAATTCAAGCCATCTCCTAATTGTGAATGATATATTAAATTTATGAGAAAGTATCAGACATCGGTCGAAATGGTGCAAGCACAGCATAAAAATAGAATTGCCACAGTGAACTTCGAAGGCGTCTGTCTGGATTTTAGAGAATGTTGATTCATTCGATTGTGCGACTATATGATTTTGACAAGATTGATTAGCCAGCTATTAGTTGTTGATGCCCTAATCTACCATACAGTTGCCTGTTACTATATATTATATTGTTGCCAGCACTATAATATTGCACATTTAATATCCAGGTAATCATCATAGAAGTTACACAATCAGGCCAGCAGTTGAGGACTGACACATGCAATGTCTCAATCACAGTGACAATCATAGTGTCTATTGCTTCGATTTTATGCTTCTCACTGTTTGCATGTGCAATGCCAACATGTCGACATTGCAGCGACTGTCTGCGGTGCAAGTGTCATAGCCGGGCACTGGATGACGCAGTCGCGATAACGGAATGTTGTTCGCTCTTCATTCGGAGAGTTTGCGCTTGTTTTCAGTTGAATTTAGTTGCAAATATCTATTTATGTGTCTGATTTTTTGTTGTTGCCATTGCACAATATGAATAGTGAAAGCTAATACTTATGTGATAAAAACAACTCTCGATGCACTCTCGCTCTCCTCTGTACGTCGTGCGCATCACAAGTTGTGCCGTGCCGTGCCGTGTCACGTCGAGCTAAGGACATGTTTGTCAACTTTAGTTTCAAATTTCGAGACTAACAAGCTAAATATGCGACCAAAGCTATATACGTTTTAATAATAAAAATAATAAAATTATTGTCACAACTATGGAGCGTTGAAATTGAAGTTTGAGCGAGCACAACTTGTGAATTTTGAGTTACGTATACAGACGCACAACTGGTTGTCGTTGTCGTGTGTAATGTTGTTGTGGCAAGTACGACAACCCCAAAGTTGCGCTCATTTGTCATTGAAATTCGGCTAGTGACTTGCATTGGATTTTCTAGAACTTGACAGCGTATCAGTTGAAGTTCGCTAACGTCCCAGTAATAATAGTAATCACTCACAGTGTAGTACGATCTACGTGTTACGGGGCATCGTAGTCGCTATTGCGTCTCGAGATGCAATCACATATTGCTGCTGCTGACCGCACTTTAGTTGACTGGATTCGTTTCGATTCAGTTCGATAAAACTTGTGGTTGGTGGAAAAACTTGTTTCTTAGTTAGCCTGACGACACCCGGACTACTGGCTCACGTCAGTAGCCTATCGGCTCGATACTAAACACTAGACGCTGGAAGACAACTGTTTGTTTCACTGCGGCTACAAATCACCAAACCTGACATTGCTATTACTGATTGAGAGTTAGCAAGTCAAGTAACGGTCATATGCGTTAGTTAAGTATAGATTACGTTAGTTTTATTTTGGCAAGTGGAAAATTTCTTAGTTCAGTAAAGTTGTTCCTACACACACATTTGGCCATTTGGCGTTACAAAGTTTTCATTTTCAAGCTCGAACTATCAATGCAAACAAAACCATCAATGACATACTCTGCGTCTGTTAATTTAAAATTCTGTTCATATTCTCCTCCGTTACATTGTGGCAGCTGGCAACAGCCACAGATAACTGACACTAACTAGGCAGATGAAAGTTAGATAAGTCGCTATTTGATGCGGCTTGACATCGTCATGAAATCAATGAGCTGATAAGAGCTATAATGTTAGGGACAAGATAGCGCTTATGCCCCATAGATGGCACTGTATGCTCACTGTTTGAGTTTGAACGCAACAGAAAGAAATGTAATGACGATGATAACAAAGTGATAGTGATATCTTTCCACTGTGCCGATTCTCTGAGGCTGATATATTCTGATGAAGCTCAAATTTAGCATATCTATGTTGAATATAAAAGAATTTTAATGAAAATACAGAAGTTGGAGCTAGAAGAGTTGTGTTATTCAATTGCATCACTTTTAAATCGTTTGTTTTGTTTAATCTGAAAGTATGACACGAAACAGAACAGAACAGGTTCAGCAAGAACTGAGACATTAAGCCACCAAACAACTGATTCTTCCCGTAACTCTGTGGTGCGCCTGCCGTGACCATAACAGACCTACACAATTATCTGTAATGGCCGAGGATCCAAGTGAACTTGGCGGCACCAAGTTTGCCGAAGCATTCGGTGACCACTGTACCACTGACTATGAGACCGAGTAATCAATCTATCGTATTCATTACACCATTCACATTGGGTGCTGTTTGCTTTGTTACTGTTTGCGATCAAGCAGAGCAGAACAACAAGAAACAGCAACCAATGAAATTAATGCGGCCAATGACAAGGCCAAAATAACGGCCACAACAACAAAATATCTATCGTTGAAATCTATCAGTTTTTTGAGTTTGATCAATGCTTGACTTGAGAGTCCGCACTGATATTAATTCATGCTGCTGATGATGTTCACTCTTAAAGTATCTGACGCTTTCTAATTAAAGAAATTTGAAACAAGTTCATGTTGCAACAAGTACGGCGACCGCGACAGCAATTGCTGCGAACCAAAATTGAACCTGATGCGGCTGGTGTTAAAAAGTTGAATAGTTAGACTGTCAAAACTTACAGTCGAAGCTATCATAAAGCGACCGAGATGATAATTTTTTGCTCTATACTCACTAATTTTCAATCTGTCAGTAACCGCAAACATTCACGTGAATGACTGGATAGATAACTTAAAGTCGATATCTCATGTGTATCGTGTAATAACTAAAATTCAATTGCAATTGCAAGCTTCATGCTTCATGGAATGTTTTGTCTCAGTTTGTTTTGTCGTTGTTGTTGCCTGCTTTCTGTATTTACAATTGGATGATTATAAGAGAGCCGAGAGAATTCGTGTGTTCGTTCTTGAGAGTAACTTGGCAACATCTGAAATGATTAGCATCACCTTTCATCTACACGCTGTTCTCCTGTTTGTATCGACTGGTGCTTTTTTTCTTCAAGGAAAACAGCATCCAGGTGTTTGCTGCTTTTCACAACGACAAGACAACTTCACTAACAACTAGCAGCAAGCAGAAAGCAACTATCAACCAAGAATAGAATCGACCGCATTTTTGCATGCGCCGTATGCGATCACTATCGAATGCAATGAATGGATAGTCGCATGGGTCGACTGCCCCAATCACAGCTGCCATCGACAGAATCAGATGTGGCCTGATCAAGTTGCAGCTTGAAATGTCAAATCACAGGACACAGTGTGGTCAATCCAGTGCCACACCTTCGTTCAATATGGCTGGATCGGTTTATTTGAGGTTGCTAACATTTCAAACATTGATAACATGAAGCGAACAATAGACATGAGAAATCAAGCATCCGTTAAATTGTTGTCTGAGTGTTCAATTAGAATCCGATTTTGCCTACAACATTATACAAACGCTAGCTACGGGCCACTAATTACGAATGCCAGCTCGTTATCATTCCATTCCATTTTATTCTTTCCATAGTGAAAGATGTTCTGTATCGATTGGAGTTCCAAAGGTACGACAGCTTCTGGTAACTAGCAACAAAGAGTTGAGAACAAAAAGAGCATGCTGAAAGAATCAAACAAGAAACTAGGCATCGTGAGCACTAGCAACTGTTGTTTGTCATTGTTATTTGTAAGTGCCAGCCAGCGATCGTTAGCAAAGTCAAGTGGACGAGTGGCGCTTTAGAAGAGCATCCATAGAGGCTGGAATTAGCAGTCAATGTGCATTGTTGCCAACAATAGATTGATACGATCATAAGACTGATGCACAAGCACGCGTGCAAAAAGACGAGCTATACCTGGCATTATCAACCTGAATACAGAAGTCTCATTTTTCAGCTAAAATTAAATTAAATTTGACTACAGTCAATGGATTAGATTTGTTGTTTTAGCACGACTAACTAAGTATTAGACTAAGCCATACAGTGAGATGGAAATGAAACTAGAGGAGAAATAATAAAAGTCATAAGAGAAGCTCGAAGTGAATACTGTCTCACGCCGTGATTTTCCGACATTTCCATTTGCTAAACTTTGTCGCAAAATAAAGAAACAACGAACATTCATTATTATGTGATCCCTATCTGACTTCGTAGTTGAAATTTATCGAATTGGATGATAATGGGAAAGGGTGAACTGTTGCCTCTAACTTTCGTTCTCTCTTTCGCTCGTTTGAAGTCATTTTTTTCGGAGTTCGTAAAATATTCGTCGCACTCTTTCGACAGAGACATTGTTATTCAGCTCCTTTGACTTATTCCCAACCATTGTTTCTCGATAGTTATTGGAACAATTGCAAACTGTTGATTCCACGTACCATGAGAACATAGAGTGAACGCGCTGTCCCAAACTTGCACTGTATAGCCAGCAGGAATGTCTGGTAAATAATTAAATAAACCACGCCGGCCAATTTACCAGCAGATAGACTGAATATTCTGGTAATATTTTTCGCTGAAAATAATAGAAGAGCTATTCTCTGCTATACAAAAGTTTGCACTCCACGTACACGTCGCAAAGCTAACTCGAATGCTCAAGTGTACCAACGATGGAGCAAGTCACGTGGTTCTTTCGAGCCGCTAAGAAAGGGTTGGCACAAACACCATTACTTTTTTGTTTATGAACAGAGTCATAGCTCCAGCTCTTAGAGGTCTAACGAGCGTCGAGTCGACTGTAATTGAACAATTGTATTCGAAGTTTGTTGCTATTGACTCTGGCTCTGGTCAAAAACTCTCTAACAAAGTGAGAAAAATAATAGCCACCGACGATTGACTTTACAATTTGCTTTTTTTATCGTGTTTGTGCGTGTGCACCAAACTCAATTGTCTCTCTAGGATTACTCTTTTGACTGCTCTTTATTTCATTTCATTTTATTGTGGACTCTTTGTCTTTAGTCTGTGATGCGTGTTTGTGGCCATCTTTTTTTTAAATGACGAGAAAAGAAGAGAACCATGGAATTATTATTATATTTCAGTTGGCTATCAATATACGTAAATACCAGTTGTAGTTAGAGTTTGAGAATATAATGAAATAAACGACAGATTCGTGGAAATCTGATCCATTACTATGATTGTGTATCCACACCACATTCTGGTAGCCAGTAGCGAGGAGCAACAGTTCGTCGTGCAGAGTCAATATATCACGCTAGCAATCACAGATTTCCAAGGCGCCCACAAGATACAGTGCGCACGCTAGCAAATAGCGCCAGCTGATAGATAGATCACGTGGACTTTTGTGTTAGCGATGAGTATAAGTTTAAAGTTGAGTGTTTTTGAATATAATACGAGCCATAGATGAGTGGGTCAATTTTACGACGAGCCTACTAAACGCGTATGAGATGAGAGTAGCATGAATAGAATGAAACAAAAACACGATTAGTAGCAAACGGAACTCTAGTATATCTTGTTGCCCGTTTGTACGTCTGCTCATTCGTTCATTCGTGACCTGTCGCCTAAAATCATGCTTTTGATTGATTGCAATTTTATTATTTTACACTCTCATTCTTCTGCTCTTACAATCTCGTTTTCTTATTTCTATTCTTATTCATCGCTCTTCTATCGGTGCTTTATGTCTCGAGGTGCATTCGAAAGCGCTTCTCGCTCTCTGTGCACACTATTTGTTGTTGTGGATGTAGATGTAGTCCATAGATGTCCTGCATCATAGACATATCTCCATAGAAACATTTCATTTACAGTATCATCTGCATCATTGTAGAAGACTATGAAAGTTTCACAATGAGAAATCTATCCTGCCCCTGATAATCAGCATTGTAGCGATGGCGCTCTGGCCGAATATGCTCTTGAAAGAATACATCGAAATAGATTAGTTACCGTGAGTCATCGAGTGCTAGTCAAGTCGTATTGTTTTGTCGCTGTTGTTCATTTCGGCGTTGTACTATGTTCGATACATTTGCTGTTCTCTATTTGAGAAACATTTAGCAATTGATGCATAGGCAAACAATATTCACCAATGAACGAACGAGCATGTATGAGAGCCTCTAGTGAAAAAATGTTTACCTTCGTCGACAATCCCTCGTTTCGAGTTTCGAAAGAGTATCACTTTCGAACTGACACGAAGTGAAAGCATTGTTGTACACCTAAGATCGATGAAAGGCAAGAGCCGGCAGCAAAAGTTAGAGTCACTCGGTCAGAGTCAAGCTTACTCTCACCTGAACGGCAAATTTGGCATAGTTCACCACCGCAACGCGTGCTAGACGAGACGACAAACGAAATACAAATGAAAAAGATGACATTTTGCTGTTGTAGTCGTTGTTTGAGCACCAAGAATGCCACCAAATAATTCGCTGACCATTCTATCTTTTGCCAAACGTCAAATTTAAACTAATCTATTCTCCATGGTCACACGTACAAAAACAAGTTTTGGCAATTTCTCGCCATCACCATTGCTAGCTGTGAAAAATCGAGTGAGTTTAGAAGCCAAATGCGACATTTATTGGTCAGGTAAAGCATGATTGTTGCACTTAGTGTTGTTGTTGTTGCCGTTGTCGGCGAGCAAGCACGTTGGCTCAAAGACCAAGAGCTTTTAGTGGGCAGTCAATGCTGCCGCTGACCAAAAGCAAAAGCTAACACTGAGATGATAAAGGAAGGAGCACGAGCGAGAGAAATTCTTACAATTACTATGATTGTTACGAGCAAAAATTTGCCCTGTATTTCAATGGACGCTTGTATCGCTTGCTGTTATTATTGCTGTTGCTAGTGCTAGTGCTATTGCTATTGCTGAGAAGGTAAATATCGACTCGACCAGCACACGTTATTGACAGCTCGTAGTTTGTTCACGTACAGTTTGTATCATCGTATAGTTTTTGTGTTCATCACATAGTACAAGTTGCCAAATGTTGTTTATCGTTGTTAACATGTGCGTTCGTTCGAATAGTCAGCAAGCATTGGTGACCACTAGCAATTCGTTCTCTCACTCTCATTTTCATTACTATGTCTGTGTTTACCTCTGATGCTCGAATATCTCACACGTGTTTATCCTTCGTTTGTTATTGTCACTTCTCGCTCCTTGTGAACGTTTTGTGTAAATTCATGGATTCAATTCGTTTCTCTATGAATTCTCTGAATTGATTCAATCTCCATTTAGATTTGGATTTCGTTCGCTTTGGACACTCTGATTCTCTTTTTCTTTGTGGATTGTTGTTGGACAATCGATTGATATTGATCAAAGAGAATTTGCTTCGCAGTACTTTGCCTCGAATATGTCAAACAGTGAGAAAAAAAATAAATGTCTCTTGCTCTCGTTAATATGTATATCGTCTGAATGTCGATTTGTTTGATAAGTAATCAAATCGATTCCCACCAATCGCCATGTAATAGCATTAGCACGTATAGCAAGTAGAACAAGGCCTGGGAACTTCAAGAAGCCGCGACACTGCACAGCAACGACAATCGAATGGCCAATCGAATCAGATTGACTTTTGCAACACAAATTTTTCAGTAGTATTAGTATGTGTTGCTGACTAGAGTCCAATCTCAGGTGTCTGAAACGACTTCTTAACTGCAAAGTATAATCGAAAAAGCGTTATCAAAGTTTGCAATGGCACAATGAAAGGAATTTCCACTCTTTTGTTTGTTACTGATCGAAAGTTTTCAAGGCCATCGACGGAAACTTGACGGATAGTTGGCAAGGCAAGGAAAGGCAAATTATCGAGCTAAGTAGACAAGGCGTGTCAATTACCCAGTAACCTAATACTGCTAGCATGCGATGGCTAACTAATGTTATGCAATAATAATAAATAGTCAAGATTGCATAGTCAGGTTGCAGTCAGTGTTTAGCGTTAGTTAAGGGCAAGGCGTGTGTGCACAGCACGCACCGGCTGAAAAGCAAAAGTTCCTGTTGTCCTGAGATCATCATTAAAGCCACCGACGAACCGAATTGCTAGCCGACTGGCTGACTGAGCCACCAAAGCAGTGTCAGTGTAGCCAGCAAGAGTCGACCTGCCAATTAATTGGTCATTTTATACGCTTGATTTTTGCATAGAATGTGGGCCGGCATTACAATGTTTGAGATGGCTACGCTCGAACCTTGCAGTTTTCGCAATAGTTATAAAGCTTTTAGTGGCAAGTAAGCAAGCTTACTTAATACTGTATGAAAGTGCGAGACTAAACAAAAGAAAGAATGATTCGTACTGTTGTGAAGGTCTTGGCGTGTGAGAAGTTGTAGGCATAGTTTGTCGGCGACCTTCCGTGCGTTCGTTCTGTCGACATGCGGAAGATTCTGAGCGTTCGCCAATGCCGCTGCCGTTGTGTCAAGTGACGAGTGCAAGTCAAGCAAAGCTTCAAAAAGCAACAACAGCAACAGCTAAATACTGATGAGCAAAAACTTCAATAGCGATGATGAAGTAGCTTGCAGATTGTTTCTTGTAGTTCGTAGATTGCGTAAATGAAAGTGGAATGGAAAGTGAAAATGGAAATGAAAACGACACACAGGAACACAAATAGCAACGGCAATGATGCAATAACACGATTTATCATCCACGGCATACTCGGATAACAGCACTGGTTAGCGCTAGTGGGCGCAACAAGTGCATCATAGGCAAAGTGCACCATAGACAAACGGACCGAGAGCATTCTGTCGTAGTCTCGTGGAGAGTGAGCTTAAATCTCCAATTACGCGCAATTCTCGCCGTTGCGACGAGACGACGACGATGACGACCACGACAACGAAAGACACGCCAATGGCCAGCATCCATTCCACAAGTGCATACACAAGTTGATTGCACTCGAGCACTAGTGCTGAAAATGCTCTACACTTAAGCTCCTAGAACATCGAATACTTGAGAGGATATAAAATATATATATAAGATAGAAAGAAAGAATGAGCGTGTAAGTCTCGATGCTTTAGACTATTCGCGTTCGTGATGACGATTGGTCGCGAATGATGACCCCGCTTACGATTGAAATCATTGCTATTGCCGTGGCTATTGGCATTACTATTTCTATTACGAGCAGAGGTTGCGTCAATCTGAAATCACACAACATCCATACAGCAGCAGGTACGAACGTCACGAGCCTACTTCACAAGACTTACGTTACGTTCGTTCGTTTGTTCTATCAAAGCTGTACTTTCTCGTGAGTGAATTCAGTGAGCGAGTGGACGAGTGCATGCGTGCGTGCCAGCATCACAATGTTTAGTCTAGTACTACTCTATGTTCACGTGATTCACGTCGTGTCCCGTCGTCGTCGTCGTCGTCGCCGCACATATCGACGCCGCCGCGTTATCCGGCGCTACTTGCAGCGTCGGATTGGACACACCAGCAGAGCCATCGCTATTAGACTGCTCAACTTATTCTCTCCGTATCGCATCGTCTCGTATAAGTTATGCTTGAGGTATCGACGTGCGTCAGTGTTTTAGTTTATCCTAGTGCGTTTGGCCTTGAGTCTGCAGCAGGCCCTTAGAAGCCACGACCACGACCATAGCAGCAAGAGTAGATTTTTTGGCTGCTGCACGAGCGCCGTGCTTTCGGCGCACGGCAACCAACGAACAGCAAGTGCATTTCACAACAAGCCAAGTTAGGTCTACTCACTAAATGTGAGCATGTGAATGCGCACTTTCTATGGTCACTTATGTTTGGCCAATAGAAAACGCCAATCTGCGTTGCTGCTGCCGCTGCTGGTCAGCTTGAATTGCTAACCACTAGCTGCTAAGTTCATTGCTGCCAATAGAGCTGACTTGCACTTGCAATGAATTTGAACCTGAACCTGAATTCAGTTTCAACCCAAACTCAAACTCTAAACTGAACTGAACCGTGTGATCGAAAATTGAGATTCTGTTCGCGTTGTAACATCGACAGTTTACTTGCTCGTTCCATCATTCGTTCATGTAACTTACATAACTCTTAGCAACAGCAGCATCAACTGTTGATCGAGTTCATCCACCGACCACAATGCTTACACATGATACTCACTGATCGCAGCAAACCAGCAGTTGCTTCGTCGTTTTACCTGCCTTCACCTGACTCTCGCAATGGCTCTACTCGACGCCAGCCTCGCTCCGCCCCGCCCCGCATTGCTTCGGCTTCAGCCGTCGCTGCTGCTGCTGCTGCTATTGTTGTTGTTGTTCTCTGTTCATTTGTTCGTTGAGGTTATTGTTTCTGCCGCTATCAGTAATCGGCAAAGTTCCATGAATACACACGAGCTATCAACACGTAAAGAGTGGCCAATGGGCTGCCATTAGTTACATACAATACGTATCATCGCGTACTGCCAACATCAGCAATACATTTGAGCGATGAAAATTGGTGCTGGTTCTTTTTCTTCTTTTTGCGCCTTTTTTTCTCGTTTCGTTTCATTACATTTCCCCTTATCTCAACTAGATCCACTCAACTCGTATAGCTTTGATTCGTTCCGTGACGTGCCGAACTGAACTGAACCGAAACAAGCAAAACCATGCAAGCCTCCGTGAAGCTTGATAGGCCGGCAGCGATGGCTCTAGCAAAGCGTGTGCCACCAGCACCACGCCACGGATGACATGCCTACGACGATCGACAAAGTTAGTGAGTGGACAAGCCGCACTTACGTTAGTGAAATTTTACATTGTAGCCGGCATACTGCAAGCATAGTAAGAGCACCGACGAACTCCGATAAATCGAGGTTTGCGTGATTACTCACACACGCACACACGCACACACGCACACACGCACACACGCACACACGCACAC